>VZRW01006949.1:0-32223 GCA_013398125.1 Aegotheles bennettii
GTCATCCTCTTGTCCACCAGGAAATGTTTGTCTGAGAATTATTAGAACATCACAGAGAATAGCAATTTTAAAGTATTTTCCTGTATTTTATTAGTCACAACAAATGGGATTTTTCCCTACCTTGTTCTTAAATTTCTGTTTCTCATCCATTTATTTTTCATCTTGACTGAAACCACAGTAAGGCTTGTATTTTTAGCAGTGAATCATAGCTCCAAGGCTCAGTGATCTGAGAGATTTCTGAAAGAAAAAACAAACAACCCCAAACTTATTCAAATGAATCCAGAGATGATCTTATGGTGAAAAGATGGAGGGTAGAAAGGTGAAGAAAGGGGGGAAGAAAAGTGCTTTATATGGGACTGAACAAAACCTGTATCAAATATGGGTGACTTGGCTAATTTGAATTAAGTGTTACTGCCAAGCATTGTGACTATAAAGCTATTTTAGGGATTTCTGCATTTTCTACAGTAAATGGTATGACAAATAAATGTATAAAGGAATTAATTTTGAGTCTTCCAACATCCTGTCAATGATCGTAAATAAAGAACTGCTCTGCATAAGACTGACAATCTTATACATTTACTGGGGACTGATTTAATGGTCTATAATTAAGGGTAAAATTGGAAAAGAGAAAAATGTAATGATGAACAAAATTTCATAGCTAGGTTTCTGAGTTGCCAAATGCTTCAGAAGGCTGCAATTTCACAGCAGGATTTGTTCCAGAAGTGGAAATTGGACATAAATATTTCTAGAGAGTGGAAATGTAAATTAAAAAAAATTAATTAAGAAACACATTTTGTCCCAATACATTCTTTATTAATAATTATATACTAATCACAGAGCTATGGTTTAGAAATCAACTTAATAAAAAAATCTTTAATGAATTAACTTCAATTGTAAATCTGTGTCTAAGAATATTTCAAACGGTCAATTTTGGTGCATTATTTCATGATAATTACACATAAAATGCTGTGGGTGTGTTGGCTGCTGAATAAGAAATATTATGGCTGTTACAAAACAGTTTCTTTCCAGTATTGTATAAATATTCTAGCAGCCCAACAGGTCTATTGTCACTGACTAATAGTGCATTAATTTATTCTTTTTGTTGTTATTGTTTTTGACCAATGGTCTGTATTTTCCGTTAGGGATCTTTTTAGATCCTGTTTATCAAAGGAAGCTATAGGACAGAATGACTCTTCCTTGGTTCCTAAACTAGCTGTACCTAGGCGATATAATGGATACTATGGCAGCAAAAGGAAATCACTACTCTACACATGCAATTGGCTTGGAGTTGTATTTAAGACTTTGGACCGTCTTTGGGGTAGATCTACTACAGTGCCACATCAGCACAAAGAGTGTTTGTATTAATGTATTTTTGTTATAAGTTGTAAGCACAGTGGAGTCTTCAGGATAGGTAGCAACCTGAATAATGATTCTGAAGACACACAAATCAGGCAATCCACGAGAGCCAGTGACTGACTCGATATGAAAACAAGAGCTCTTCCTTAAGGGAATTTGTGCCAATACCAGATGTACAATGAATGTGAAACTCCTGTCAAACAAAAGGACTCTGGCACAGAAAAGTGCTGATTATAGGAGGTAGTGATTGACCCAGCTCTGTACTATTTCTGTTTGATTAAAAGTCTGTTATTGATGTGACAGAATGGCTTCACTGTTGGGCTGCATACCAGCTACTGTTAAGAGACAATCTTATTAGCTAGTAGTTAAGTGCCATCAGCATGCAAGCATGCAAGAATGAACAGTACATCTGAGGATGCCATCACAAAAAAGAATTCCAGGAAAGATAAAAGTCAAAAAAGTGAGCAAATTTATAAATTAAATTCTTCCAGTTAGAAAAATTTCAAAATTTTTGTAGTTTATATTTCTGCTTTTTTACAGAACATTTTAGGATTTATTTTTTTCTAATAAATAGGTTAAAATTACATTTTGAGGGGAAAGAAGAGCAAAAATGAAGAGAGGGTGAATCAAAAGTAGAAATTCAAATAATGCTTTCATGGAGACCTTTATGAAAAGTCTGGATAATGTTGACAAAATTTTCAGTGGATAAGCTATTTTGATAAATCCAAATAACAACAACAATGGTTTCACAATAGAACTGAGCTTTCAAATACTTTTATTGAAACTGCCTTGGCATAGGACTTGTTACTTCAGTGGTTTATTCTGGTTTTGAAGATGAGTTATTTTTATTTATTTATTTAGATTATAGTCTTTACACTATTTTAGTAGATAAAGGATATAACTAGGCTGGATGCTATTTCCAACACTAAGTAAATATGAATGGGGAAAGACTGTTGAGGAAGGTAATGAAAGTAAGCGTATTATTAGTAGCTACAGAAGTGAAGGTGGGGAGAACATTAAGGTGTCTCAAGGAGTCTGCAGAGGTTTCCGTGAAGACCTTTCAGGAGATGAGACAAACTCCATGTGTTAGCTTCTTCTTTCCATCACCATATACTCCATAGCCACAGTCAACCACATGGGCACCACTTTGTACAGATTGGGACTGTACAATAAAGCTGGACAGTATCCTAAATTTTAACCACAAATCCTAATTTTACCATGGTCACTTTCTTTAAATCTGGCATTAAAAATCCTTCCATTTCAAAATTTATGAGGAAACTTATGGATAAACTTTCAATATATAAGTAAGCCTTATAATACATTTAAGAGAAAATCAAACTGTAACTGATGAACTACCTATGGCTCACAAAACTACTTATGTGAAATATCACTGCAAACGCTGCCTTATCTTTTTTTCTGTTTTGACACTTAGACTTGATGCACAGGTTGTGTGTAAATCTCTATAATTCAGGCATGTGTCCGTATGTGTGTTGCAATAAGAATTCATCTGATTGCACAGGGTAGTCCACCATACACCACTCTGGTTATGGCTGTAATCTTGTTTTGTCTCCTGACTTAGTGTGACTTGTGAAAGTGCCTGATTCCTAGGAAATGTTTCCAAAATATTCCACATTCTAATACATCTATGAAATGCTTTCTTTATATTTGTGTGTGTGTATATATCTGTATATATCTATACATATAGATGGACAGATAGATAGGTCTCATTTAAGTAGAAGCTTCTCAGTTCAGATATCTTCACTTACTTTCCTAAGTCTCTAGCTTCTGCATGAAAAAAATGTTTCTTTCAAAATTTAGAGAATTTACTGTGGAAAAATTACTGTGTGCACAATGATGACTGTTGGAGTAGTTAGTCATAACAGCTTCTATCTTACATTACCTAATGTATATCTCTAAATTCAAAGTTACAAATTATCATAATTATTAAAATGTATATTTTGTTTTATAAGTACATTTGGGCATTCATTTGTAATTCACCATTTGCTGGTAAGAACACTGTGTTTAACAAACATAAACTGAATTCTGCTTTAATGTCTTATCTGATAGGAGTCAATATCAACTATCTTTTAAACAGAGAAAAGAGCAGTTGGGGGCTGTTACATGAAGAGGAAGAATTCAATGCCAGGTACTGAATTAGATTACACAGTCGAACTAGTAGAACAATCTTAAGATAAAAAAACGGTTGCAAGTGTTTGCAAAGTCTACAGGCAAACATCTGGCTCTGTTTTTGTCCTTCAAGAGTGATAGGCTTTGCTAAGAACAGCACCAACAAAAATCCCATAAGAACAAACTGGCCTGGGAGAAAGTCAGAAGGTAAGAGAAAAACATCTTTATTTATTCATCTTACCTTGACATTTTCTGCCACTAGGTTGGCTTGCAGTGAAATATTTCAGAAGTGAATTCTGTTTAGGGCTTACCTTAAAAATAATTTTGTTCTGTGTAGTTTTTTTAATATTTTCTGCTAAAAGGAAAATGAACTAGTACTTTCCAATAATTGTTGTCTGTTAATGTTCAATGTACTTAGGCTGTGGATAGTGATCCCATTTAAAAAGAACCCAAAATTTACAACAGATAACAGGGAATTTTCAAAAGGGAATGGGTATAGGCTAGAGGCTGGAGAGTGTCCATTATTGCAGACAGTTTAATGGACATCATACTAGCATCCAAAATTCATTTTACCCCTCCCTTCAGTGAACTATATATTTCTGCTTTATTTAGCTTCCATGTAAAACAATATGACACATGCCATTAATTGAACTTCATGGTCAGGGAAAATATTGTAACCATTTTTTCCAGGAATTACAATCAGTTACACAAGGGCATCCATTTTGGCATGTACAAATAAAAATACGTCCATCTGCTACTTGCATTGTACTGGATACAATTGGTAGGCAGAAGAGCATATCCAACCTATAAACTGTTCACGGAGAGTTTGTACAAACTGTAAATGTCCATTAGGTGCCCATTTCCTTTGAAAGCAAGTTTTTATTTTACTTAATATTTGAACATTGATTTTTATTGCATTAATGATGAAGATAGTTAAATATGTGGGCATGTTCTGGAATTTGGTTACATTGCTGAATTACTTGATTTTAAATTACTTCAATATCAATATTGATTCAGGAATCAGGTGCTCTGGTCAGATTATGATGTGCTTTGTTTTTTATAGAATGCATTCACCTATGTCCAGAGTATAAATCAAAATGATCAATTTTCTTCATGTGTGACACCAAACAGGTTGTTATCCCTAGTGCATTATCATGGTCAGTTACAGACTGTGACACAACATATGAACAGAATAAGGCTGTGTTAAGCTGCATAAAACTGCCCAGATATCTTTATTTCCTTTGCAGATTTCAGTGGGAAATATTTCTATCAGATACAGTCCTTTGTGCCTCCATTCACACAGAGCCTACCTGTCCTGCCATAGTCCCTCCAGTGTGGCCATGTCTCATGGCTCACTCTTCTCTCCTGTGTACTCCTGTTTCCAGAAAACCTCAACCAACCCATTCTAATGCCCCGCTGCTCTAATACAAGTCCATGTCACATCCAAATGTACTGTGTACTGTGTGTTTTACACAGGCTAGACACTCACTCTTTTCTCTGCCTATTACTTCTAAAACAGTTTTGCTCAGCCCTACATTCCCTTAACTAACCACAGGGAAGTTTATAGCTGTGGGATCTCCTTCGTGAGCCTGGTCCTGTTTTATCATCCCCATCCTGTTTTATCCCTACTAAACTGTACCTTTTCCCCCAACTTTTCAAGTCACTTACTCTCGTACCAATAGAGCTTCTATAGCTGTAGCGAAAGACTGGCTCAGGGCATGAAACTCTACACTGGGTGATGCACAAGACAGACAAAATATTTGAAACCATAATGCCCAATGTCCAGCCCATGCTATCTGTTTATGCTCAGCTGGCTGATGTTGTGTGAAATGGAACTGGCTGTGCTGACACTATTCCACCAGGATAATAACCCAATAAAGGGGTAACACATAGCTGTGGGAGGATCCCATCTTTGGCAGACACTGTTGTTTGCAAAGTGAATGCTGTGAAATTTCCAAAAAAGTTTTATTTTGATCCAAAATTTGGTCATATTTTTGTAGCTAAAAAGAAATATTTTGGACATCAGGTTCAATTCACTCACAAATTTTCAGTTCTCCAATTCACATCAGGGGTACTAACTTACCTTTAAAACCTGGTATTTCTCCTTCATTCCTCAGTCTAATTGTTCTAACTGAAATGTAAAATAAATTATTAAGTATCTGCTTGAGGAAGACATTCAGAATGCAGGCTTCCACCCACACTGGTTTTCAGCAGTTATATCAAAGGAGATCAGCAAGTGAAAACATTGATTCACCATTGGAAGTTAGGGATAACCAACTCTAGTTTCAATAGCTTTGATGATTAGGTAGAGCTAAAACAGTTACTGAATATGTGTGTCCTCTAGAGATCTGTTTTAATTTCATTATTTATTTTTCTATGCCTAGACTGAAACACAAAAGATAAAATAAGTAATTTCATTAGATGCCTCCTGTAAAGCTTATTGAGAGAAATATAAAACCTGGAATGTTTGGGCTGATTATCAGGAAAATGTTTTCTGACAGTGATATATGCTTTGGGATTGTCCCAGAAGGCAAATACTTGAGGTCTAACTTCCTGGGTCATACTGCTATGTAGATGGAGATCAAGAAAATACATTCTGTGAAACAGTCCTGTAAAACAGGAATAGGGGGTGATCTGAGAATCTCATTCATCTGTAAATCTGATTCTGTGAATCGCTTCTACTTAACTTAAAGAATGTTTAGTGTTTCATGGGGAAATTTCTGCATTATCAAGGCAGGATGAGAGCCACTAACACAAAGGAAAGAAAAATGAGCAGCATCAAGAAAAAACGTTTCATGTTACTAATTAATCATGGTGTGAGTTGTCTTCCAACGGCACCTTCTTTCCAACTGCTGACATATGGTGCTCATATAACCAGCTGATTTGCAGCATCATATCCATACATCTGCATGTCAGATAGATGTTTTGCTTTGTAAGCTGGTGGCCAGGATTCTGAAAGGGAGTGTTAAATATAAAGGTCACCCAGAGGTACCACACAGGTTTAGGTGAGGGAAGAGAGCAAGTGTTCACTTAATCCTCCCTTTTCCTATTCAATCCATTATTTGCACAATTTAGGGGCAGATGTGCAATCTGGGAAGTTTTCCAAATTAATTTTTCAGAACATTAGGTGCTCTCAACATTAGGTACACTAAGAAAATCCCTCTTTGTAACAATTTTGCCACCAGCATTGAGGATGAGCTGCTTTCAGGATGAAAATAGATGGCTGAGAACTTGGGCCAAACCAAGCAATCTGGGGATAAAATTACTTGCTGGTTTTCACACCCCCTCTCTGTTCTACTTAGAGTTCTTCAAGCCTTTGAGCACTTACATAAAAGGTATTCTTACATGGGGTGTTTCTTTGAAAAAAAAGAAAAAAAATAGTACATGACAAGAGGCTGAGAAATGTTTCAAGAATAATTCTATGTATAGGACAATGAATCACCTACCGCAAGCTATTAATCTGATTAAAGAGTTTCTAAATATCTAGACTTGTTGTTACTTCAGTTTGTTATTTTGCTGTTTCATTGCAGTACTTTCTGCAGTTTTTCATGCCCTAGAAGAGTGATTTTTTTTATTCCCTAATAAGGGGGAAATAATTTTGGAAGACTAAAAAGTACTATTGACATGGACTGCTGCTGTCTTTCATTCAACAGCCTCAATTTTCGTTTTCCTTTCCTACTGCTTTAATGAGATCCCCTAGTGGAGTTTAGGTTTCTAGCTGCAGAGTCCTTGAGTTTGGAGCGGGCTCCCCTCTAACTGCAGTAACTCAGATGTACAGACATTCAACAGAGTTCAACTGTTTTCCTGTGGTTTTAACTAATAGTTTGGAGAGGTTGGAGTTGTATAGCATCCGGTTGTTCTGTTTTGTCTTATTTATTGTTACATATATCTACAAGAAAGAAGGATGGAAAACACTGACTAGTTAGATGTTTAACTTTTTGTTAGCTTTGTTTTTTGATTTGAAAAGGATTTTAAAAGTTAGGGCTCATACTGGAGGTGTGAGAAGGAAAGAGACTGATGAGCTTGCAGATATGGTTTAGCCCTTGTCCTGAGTGGTTTAGAACGTGAGCATGTCCAGGTGGGGGAGAGGTTGTATATGCTATAGGTTAGAAGAACGTTGACTTACTTGATTCCTCCAGTACTAGTTTGTACTCATCTTTTGCTCTCAATACAACTGACCTTCTGCACTCTTTTAAACAAGGTGGGAAATGTAACTTTAAAAAATGAACCATGAACCTCAGCAATTTCATAAAGATGATGAATTTGCATATTTCTGAAGGGACATATGGAGACACTAAATCATCATAATCATAAATCATCATCATCATAAATCACACTTCCAATGATGGGTCATCCACAACTTCTCTGGGCATCCTGGTCTAATGTCTCACCACCCTCATTGTAAAAAACCCCTTCCTTATGTCTAATCTAAGTCTTTCAGTTTGCCCTTTGTCCTGTCAGTACAGATCCTGGTAAAAAAAGATCTCTCTCTACATCTTTCTTATAAACCCCCTTTATATATTGAAGGGCTGCAATAAGGTCTCGCTGGAGCCTTCTCTTCTCCCAGCTAAACTGTCCCATCTTTGCCTTTCCTCACAAGAGAGGTGCTCTAGCTCTCTGATAATTTTTGTTGACTTCCCCTGGACCTGCTCAAACAGGTCCATGTCTTTCTTGTATTGGGGACCCAGAACTGGATGCAGCAAAGGGTGAGAATCACCTCTGTTGATCTGCTGGACATGTTTCTTTTTATGTAATGAAAACGAATAAGCATTTTGCTAAATTTATAGTCTTTTTTTTTGCTGTTATTTCTGTGAAATGTCCGATGTTGTTAATTGCTATAGTATTTATGGCACATGTTACAACACCATATCAAGTGACAGTTAAATAAGAAAATGGCCTATAAACATACCCACAGAATAGTTGTTTACATTAAACAGCCTACCATTGTTTGAGAACCCTACAAGTCTATCAACACATGAAGTTCAACAAGACCAAATGCAAGGTCCTTCACCTGAGTTGGGACAATCCCATGCACAAATACAGGCTGGGTGAAGAATGGATTGAGACAGCCCCGAGGAAAAGGACTTGGGGGTGTTGTTTGATCAGAAGCTCAATATGAGCTGGAAACATGCGCTTGTAGCTGAAAAACCCAATAGTATCCTGGGCTGTATCAAAAGAAGCATCACCAGCAGGTTGAGGGAGATCATTCTCCCCCTCTACTCTGCACTCATGAGACCCCATCTGGAGTACTGTGTCCAGTTCTGGAGTCCCTAACATAAGAAGGACACAGAGCTGTTGAAGCGAGTCCATAGGAAGGCCACGAAGATGATTCAGAGGGCTGGAGAACCTCTCCTATGAAGAAAGGCTGAGANGCTGGAGAGTGACTTTTTACAAGGACATGTAGTGACAGCACAAGGGGGAATGGGTTCAAACTAAAGGAAGGTAGATTTAGATTGGATATTAGGAAGAAGTTCTTTACTGTGTAGGTGGTAAGACACTGAAACAGATTGCCCAGAGAAGTTGTGGCTGCCCCCTCCCTGACAGTGTTCAAGGACAGGTTGAATGGGGCTTTGAGCAACCTGGTCTACTGGAAAGTGTACCTGCCCATGGCAGGGGGATTGGAACTAGATGACCTTTATGTTCCCTTCCAACCCAAACCATTCTATGATTCTATGATTCCTTAAATCAATAACCTCAGTAATGCCTAGAAATTGTTGATTTAATCATGTGTTTTCAAATTAAGCACATGAATAAACATGGCTCAAATTAGAGCTGTTTTCAGCAGAGGGAACAACAGTATTTATATTCAAATATTTCTTCATAATAGATTTTAGTCGATATTGGCTTCTAAATACTGACCACTGTACAGCATAATTAAGAGAGGACTCAACAGAGGTCTCAACAGTAATGAAAAAAGTTCCCTGTATTTTATAAATGGATCACATTTATTACTTGTGCTCACAGCATCTCTAATAATTCCCAGAGCAGAAACAACATGTCCATTCTAATAACTCTAAGGGGGATTCTATGTTTACACCACTGCATATACACAAAAGCTATGTAGTCCTCCAAGGTTCTTTAGCTCTAACTAATTAAGCAGTGACGTTGCTGCTTGTGTCAGAAAATGACTGGTGCCTCATGGACATGAGCAGCCATGGAAAAGTCTTCTAACTATGCAACTGCCTTTGAGCACTGTGCCACTGAGCAAGAGAAAAGGAAAAAGGAGATGAGGAATTGCCCAAACTGTAGAATTAATTCCCCTAGGAACCAAGGATAGCCTTAAACCTTATTGCTTACTGCTTCCAGCTTGTAGCACGTTTCTTTGACCTTCTCATTTCTAATACAACAGTACAGGAATATGCATATGGACATTATAAAAGCAAACAAACAAAACAACAACCAAAACAAACTAAATGAAAACTATATGCATCCATTTTCTTTCCCCTGGGAAGATGGTACAAAGGGAAGTGAGCCATGCATAGCAGATATTAGAAACATTGCTTTCATGCAGTAGTAAAAGGCATAACTGAAGCTGTTCCACTTTGCTTAAAAAATGTAAGTGATGGGCCTGGATATACATGGTAATGTGAATTATCTGTGGCCCACAGCACAACTGAATCTAGCCTTCAGTTTAATATTATAACACACTGTGCAATTCACATGTGGCTATAGAAATAAGGTCCAAAATACTGTTCTTACTTCTTGTGTACTTCTCCATGAAGTTATCAGTCCCGATAGATGACCATTTTTCCTAGAATACTCAGAGGGAGAGTGGGTGATGACAGATTCACTAACATAGATGAGGTGAGTCTCAGTTGATATCAGCTGTACCTGAAAACCGAACTGGCATGCTGACAGAAGTAGAGGGAAATACTTAGGTGTATGGTGAATTGAAGAACACAGACCAAGTCTATATTAGACAGCAAGTTACACTAAAGTCTTCTGGGATCCAAAGTAGAGCACTCTAACTGCAGAACTACTTTCCACATGTATCATGTCAACACACAGTTTTCAATTACAAGTCTTAATGTGAATGTTATATACAGGAATAAAATATATGAACTTTTGAAATGTCACAGGGCAAGATATGTACAGCAAAATAACTTGTAGTTTTTTCAGTACTGAAACACAGTAATTGCACACTCATGATGATGACAGTTATATCACACAATCACTTTCTCTTATTTCTTCCTTGGTATTCTGATTAGATAAGATTTAATAACTAAGATACCTTTTCAGTGACTGACCTTATTTTTTTCTACAAGGCAATTAATTCAGACTGAAATCAGAACAAAATTTAAAATTTTATGTTTAAAAACAAAAGAGAAAAGATAAGGATGCTGATTCTATATTAGGCATAGTGTTTATTTTCACTGTAAGAAGGTGTAATTTCTTCAAGAGTGAGAACTAAAAATGATTACCAAAATTTGTGTTTATACTTCTAAGGAAGTACAAGAATAGATTTAGTAGAAATTCTCACTTGATTTTATCTTTTAAGGCATTTTTTCCTTTAATGACATACATAACAATGACATTTTGCTTTCTTGAACTACGTTAAGTGTAAATAAATTTGGGAAGTGGATTTTGACCAAATTTCCAAGTTAATGCAACTATAACTTATGATTTGAAGTTTCAGAGAAACTTAAGTGAGAATAGTATGTAACTTCCTTTGAGCCATGAAAGAAAATAACCTGAGTGAGAACAGACATGTTGAGCAGATAAAGATAGATATACTTTAGTACTGAAGTAGTCTGAAAAGGCCAGATTGTTTAGTTATTGAAATCTCTGTTTAAAATTTAAATTAGTGTGGGATAATATTTTTTTTGTTCTTTTGGTGCAGTGAAAGTGTCTGCTTTTACACATAAAGTCCACAGTTTTTAGGGTCTTTTAAAACCTGTTATCAAGTGAAGTTGGCCAATAGCCCTAAAGGCTTCTCATTTTTGTTTGAACATAAAAAAAGTCAAACATACTTATTTTGTTTTTCTGCAAGGCTCATCTTCCATGAAGCTAATTAATAGTGCTGTTGGTTAGCATTTCTGAAAAGCAGGGCAGTTCTTCTGTGATTGACTTCCTTTACAGAAAGGCTACAGAAATAGTTACAGCAGGCAAATGTCACTTGAAGCTCTTGATTCTGCTACTCCCTTCCTGGCTTATGTCATCTTGCTTGGCTCTTTCTGGGATCTAAAATATTTCTCCAGTCTGTTATGAGTTTTACATGGCTTCCCTAATTAAGATGAAAGGAAATAAAGAACACTACAATATTGCAGAGGTTTACTATCATCATAATAAAATACACAAATATTGTTTCAGGAATTCTCTACTCCCTGCTCCTCTATTTCTAGGAAATCCTACACAAACAACACCAGACTCTGAAGATCTGTTGCTGCATAGCTGGCCATGCATGCCAAAAAATATCTTGTCAGTGACTGCATTCAGCATATGATTTTTGACCTTTACTGAATCCCTTCACTAATGTTTGGTATTTATGCTTTTACTTTTAATAGATAATAAAATTTTGCTACCTTTTATAGCAATAAACTGTTCCCTTTCAGCCATGCTAGCAAGTCCTAGAGAACTAAAGATTTTATTGCTCACAATCTGTCATGGTTTAGGGGCTCAAACCAGGACACAATCCTACAGTTCTCAGTACCCTGAGCAGCCAAAGAGGGTGAAAAAGAAATGAATGTATCTGTGCTGCTACTTTTGAAGCATCTTTCCAAAGGTTGCAGATGAAGTTTTTGGATTTCTACTAAGGATCCTTTAAGCAGGCTTCAAAAATTTCTGGCAGCTGCATTTAAACAGTATGTTCAAGATGTGAATTTTATTTATATGTCTCAGATAAATGCTAGTAGATACACACAGAGTCTTATGTTAGTGAGAAGTTTTTTATTTTTAACCTTAGAGAAAGCTTGTGATTCTATTGGAGTATTTTGATTGGAGTTAGTTATCTTGACAACAGGTTATTTGGAGATATGTTACAGGAAAAATATGAAGAAAAAATGTATGGCTTTCATTTAGAGTTATACGGTAGATCCTGGTTACCCACAAGGGCTCAGTGCCTAAGAGCAGTCCAGAGGATCCCCCTGGTATTCAAGGAATGAGGATGAATAGTGATGCAGTTGAGAAGCACAATACTGGTCCACTTCCCACTGTTGTATTCAAGAAGCAAATGAAGTGAGTCATTGCTTTGAATAGAAGTCATCAATATCACCACAGGCACACCCACATACATAGGATTTAAACTGTCATTTAATTTGTTCACCACTAAACCTCATGTACTTGCTCAACAATGGTGAAAACTTCTGAGGGCTAAGACAGAGGAATAAATTCTATCTAGTACCATTTTGCCTGCTTTTTATTAATGAGTTTATTCTTCCCATCCAATTTTGTAATTTCAGAGAGCTTTTAAACATTAATGCACCTTAGGAAAGGAGATCATGCATAGCACACATCAATTCACTATTACTTAGGCTATTTATTGAGATTTAGAATATTTGTATCTTTCTTTCTTTTTAAACTTGATGAACCTGAATAAATTACAGGGAATCTGTACACATTTGTGACATAGTTCCAGCACGCATGGATACAAAATGTGCTAGGTAAAAAAAATATACATCCCTATGAAATTCGCTTCAGAAATGTTTTTAACAATAGAACGTGTACAATTATCCAAATGGGTGGGTGCCTGCTTGGAACACCTCTTTCTTTCAACAATATAGAACTTGTTTTATCACAATTGCTTTTTTTGTGGCAAAGTGAAAGCTGGCATTGAATATCCAGTAGCCTCTAGTATTCCTTATTCCATCTGCAACAGTGAGCCTGAAGAAGAAAAAAGGATTACAGTTATTTAGTCTTTGTTTGTGCATTTTAGTGAACAATATGATACACAGTGGCCCTGGGATCCTCAATGATACAAGTAGTAATTCACAACATAAAGATATTAGAGAGGCTCCAGAATCTTGACTGTATCATGTCATTTTTCTCCATGGCAAACTGGGCAAGTCCCATTTGCTATTTGTCAGCAGCTTGTAAAGCCCCAATTCTTACGTGAGTATGGAGACTAAACTGTGGAATGTGCTAATAGTGATAGGATAAGGTTTTTCTGCTTGTGCCATTCCTAGAGCAAGCACCATTTTGAAAAACCTGATGAGTCGCACAATGACACAATGATTGAGTTTAGAAGGGACTTCAGGAGATACTCTTGCCCAAATTTCTGCTCAAGCAGGGCCATCTAAAGCCAGTTGCCCAGGACTGTTTCCAGATGGTTTTTGACTGCCTCCAAGGATGAAGACTCCACTACCTCCCTAGGCAACCTGTGCCAGTGCTCAAGCACCCTTAGAGTGAATAAGTGTTTCTTGATGTGCAGAGGGAACCTCGGGTGTTTCAGTTTGTGCCCAGCTCTATCTATGTGCATTTATCTAGTATCTATATCAGGTTTTCTGAACTGAGAAAAGAACAGGACACTTAGTCCTTTCACAGAATCACAGAATCACAGAATTCTAGGGTTGGAAGGGACCTCGAAGGATCATCTAGTCCAACCCCCCTGCCAGAGCAGGCTCACCTAGAGCACATCACACAGGAACGCATCCAGGCGGGTCTTGAATGTCTCCAGTGAAGGAGACTCCACAACCTCTCTGGGCAGCCTGTTCCAGTGCTCCGTCACTCGCACAGTGAAAAAGTTCTTCCTGATATTCACATGGAACCTCCTATGCTCCAGTCTGCATCCATTAGTTTTCAGTTACACTTTTGAGAGGAGCAGCAGGACTCATGATAGTCTTGTGCATTGGGATAACCTTTACTTTAAAATAACCTGATTGGTAGGCTAAGATACGTAGGAGTAAAAACAAACATAAAAACTTAAAATAACATGACACACCTCATAATACTATGTTCTGGAAAAATTGCATCTTTCAAAACATGTATAGGTTAAAATGATTAATCTTAAGTGATGTCTCCCACATTTGCCTCTGCAGCACAACTCAGGGACTTCAGTCCACATAGACGTATTTATGCTAAGAATCCCACATGTCAATAACAGTCCTGCTACTGATTAAAAAAGGGCTGTAAAATCTAACCTCTGTATTGCTGCTGTTGCAGTGTGACCAGTACCTGAGCTAGCTAAATTAAAGACAGCTAGATGTAGCTAACTTCACTGGAGTCAATCCTTTGGATTCTATGGCAGACCTACCTTTCTAAACATAAAGCTTTTACTTAGGCATAGGGACTGAAAAGTAAAAAAATAATATGAAGCAGTATCAGTCAGCACTGGTTCTATTGCAAGTGGTAGTAGACTAGGAAAGGTTATGGTTTATTATATTGTTCTGGCTCTATCTGATTAGGAAAAAGAGTTAAAAATGTACAGTGCACTGTGATGTTAGAGCATCTCCAAAACTCACAGGGCCTATCTTGACAGTGTGATGTTCATGCTTTGGTCAGACTTGGCATTCAATAAAGCCTCCATTTAAACGTGCTGCGTGGATCCAGTTTGTAAATGATGCTAATGAAGTCTGACTGCTTTATGTTGTCCTGAGTAAAATATCTGCATACTTTTCCTGTGCTCTGCAATGTGTTTGACTGATGACAGTGAATATGGTTTGCACAGTGCAAGTTGATAGAGAGATTCTGGGGCAGGGAAGATAACCCCCTGTAAAGTTTAATGGCAACCACTCGTGAATAAGACCAAAAGACTTTTAAATTTTTTTTTCTTCTTCTTTGATTTCCCTCTCCCAGTTCTTTAAAAGGAAGATTTTCCTTTCAGGATAAAGTCTCACAGAAAAAGGCACAAGTTACAAACACTTACCAAAGACACTGAAAGAATTTTAAATTAATTAAGAAGAAAGAATATATTAGAGAAAATTCCTCCTGGAGATAGAAAACGAGCTGCAAGCCAAAGCATTATCCATGTTAAAAAAAGGTAATCTTTCAAAATATCTAAATTATTTATGTTTCTCAAAGTGCTTAGCCTTTTTAACACATTTAATGTCCAAAGGAGTACAGAAAAAGATAAATATATCAGAGGCAGCTAGATATGGAGTGTCTGCCTTCAAATCAAGAGGGGATTGTTTCCCAGTTTTCCGGTGCCTGTGAGCATATTCTGAAGAAATACTGCTGTTTGCTTGCTGGGTACACACATAATCTCACCATCCATGCTTGGATCTTACCAGAGAGGACGATGGAGTAGGTGTTGTAGAGGATGACCAGAGGTCTACCTGATTGTTGATTGACAGAGCAGCCCTCCTGGTCATCATACTCAGGTGCTAATGGATTGGTAATAATAAAGCTAATGGCCTAACAAGGGGGGTGGACCATAAAAGGCAGGGCTTGAGGCACCAGAGGACCTTCAGTGCCTGAGCACCAGGGGAAGGAGCAGGGTGTGCTCTGTGAGTTGGAGTCTGAGAAACTACTCAACCTACGATATCAGCAAGAACATCGAGTGCTGGGAAAGGAGGCCGGCTCTGCGCTCTCTCTGCACCCAGTGCTCTGGGGCAGCTTGCTGCTGTCTTGGGAATACATCGTCTAGCTTCGCCTGGATCCCGGACACATCGCCTTGCCTGGATCCCCAACAGGTGTCACCACGTATTCATTACTGTGATTTGCCACCTTCTTATAAATGAAGAATATAAAGGTCTTGTGATAGATGCACTTAAAAAACAAGTACATGTCAGAAATTGAAGCATGGTAGAGCATTTTTATGATGCTTAAGACTTCCCTTACTCCCATAACTGCCTGCTTCTGCATGGGTGAATTTGGAGGTTAGCCTCTTCATGTGCTGTGCTGAGCCATCCCTCAGTGACCTGGTGAAACTGTGAGGCAGGTTAATATAACACAGAGAACACCACTTTGGCAACACACTGCACATTTTTCACAGATTTCAACAGGAATGATACTATGGTCAGCTCTCTGCAGAGTTCTTTAAATGCTGTAATTCTAATAAAATGCCCTTTATACTATCTTATGGCTGCATTCACACAACCCCCCATAGGTTTTGTAAGCTCAAAAAAAAAAAAAAAAAAAGAAGAAAAGAAAAAGAGAAGCTTTGATAGCCATGGTGTTGAGAAGCTTCCCCACCTGTAGCTGATCCTCAGAAAATGATAGTCTAAGGAGCCAAATGGAAGATTAGAACATATTTTACTCCCTAGAGTAGTGTAACTACACCAAAATATTCCACTGCCAGACATCTTTCACATAAATCCACCTGAATAAAAGCTACTACATTTAGTCTCTCTTACTGTTTTACATTATATAAACTTCTATAGTAAAATAGAACTTTGCCTGCAACAAATAATAAAAATATAGCAGGAAATGATGAGAGAAATATTGCCTTACTTAAAGCAACTTTTTTCATACTCAATCCAGGCTAAAAAAAAAACCAAAGTGTTCGAACAAATAAAATTTACACCAATTTCTGCAAGAAGAATATTAAAAAAGGTTGGCTGTATTTAAATTTTCTTGGCTGTATTTAAACTTTTTTGGCTGTGTTTAAATTATCATTCTCATCCATTTTATCCTTTGGGAAAGAAAAACATAACTCCACTAATTCCTTGGTTTTGGAAGGATCCCATAGAAAGTTTTGAAGTAATTCTACATTTTATAAATTATAAGTTCTCAGCCTACAGTACATTCTTGTTGGCAATCTTGCATCAAAATGTCCTGTAGCCAGTAGTAAAGGAATAGTTTTAACACTGTAAAAACAGGATTATTTTATGTGATCTGAGCAAAATATTGCTAGTTCAGCTTATTTTTAAATGCATGCAATTTTATTACTCCCGGAGAACTGTTAAAACTGTTTTTAAAAGGGCAAAACTAGACATTTTTCAACTGCATTTGTTTTCAATGCGATAGAAAAATTCCTGCCACATAAAGTTATAACCTTGAAGTTGATATAGTTATGCTAATAGATTATACATAATGACTTTATAGACAGTAGTAGAGCTTCTGAAGATTGTCAGTTGCACAGTCCAGACTTTTCATGCATACTTCACAGAATCACAGAATTCTAGGGTTGGAAGGGACCTCGAAGGATCATCTAGTCCAACCCCCCTGCCAGAGCAGGTTCACCTAGAGTACATCACACAGGAACGCATCCAGGCGGGTTTTGAATGTCTCCAATAAATTAAATTTTAATTGCCAAATTTATGTGTAACTATTGCTAAATCACATAAGAAATAAAATTTCTCTTTTTTTACATATAGCAGTTCAAGCAGTTCAGAAACAATAAACAATATTTAATTATTGAACAATAGCATCTTTATTAACACTCAGCTAAAATTTTATGCTGTTTAAATCTTTGCCAATTAATTAGCTTACTTTTTTGTATTTTCCAATTTAACTGAAATTTATCATAAATTATTTAAAAAATAATTTATTCGTGGTTTGATTTAATGATATTATAATTTTATGAAGTAGTTTGTTTCTAGATGCAGAGTAACTTTCAGCTGATTGGGACACTATAAGTATGTTCTTTACTGTTTATCATCATGACTGATCAACAAACCTTACATCATGCACAGTTCTACTCCTTTTCAGAGTAGTCTTTAAAATTCTAGGAACGAAGCAAAGAGTATAACTGTTGAAGAACTATAAAAAGTACATTATTCAGAAAAAAAATAATAGGTGTAAATATTTTAATAAACACAGAAAAAAAATAATCTGGAGAGCTTCAGCCAGATGATGACAAAATAGCTATTTCAGTTTTCTTCAGAAGAAGAATTTACATGCATTAGCACAAAAATTCAGACTAAAAATTCAGACACTGCTGTCCATACAACAATGCCCTTAGGAATAATTTTTAGGAATTTATATCCCCAAACTTTATTGCTTGCATGCCATAGTGAGAGTGAAAACTTCTGAATAGAAATAAAAATTATGTTTTATCAGAGATTAATCACAGCTAAACTAATCAGGCCCTGAGAATAACAGTTCAGGCTTGTTGTTTAATGTCTCATGAGAGTAAAAATTAAAAGGTAACTTGAAACTTAGGAACATACATTTCGAAGACTTCAGGCCACTTGGAGAGAAACCAGAGAACAATATGAATATTCAAAGCTCTAGGAGATGTGACCTATTGCATTTGTGTTACCTAGAGAAGACAGGCATGAATGAATAATGGTAATGGACTTCAAGTGCAGAAAAGTTGGCTGCAGACAGAAGGGATGAAGTGGTGTTCATAATTACCAAGCATAGTACAGGAAGTAATGAGATCATATTTCAACAAAGTTTAAAGATTAAAAAACCTTTCTAGTTGCAGGAATAGGTAAGCAGTGGAACAGACTTCTGGGTCAGATTGTAGGGTCCCCATCACTGGAAGATGTTAAGAGCAACCTAAGAAAACATATCACTGTTTAGCTTACTACAGGTAATCAGTAGTTCCAGGGGAACTGATTTCATGCTGCCTATTTTTTCTTGGTTTTATGATATAGTTCAGATAAATATCAAGACGCCAGATTGTGTTCAGAGCATTATTGTCAGGCAGACTGCAGCAGGAACAGGAAAGCAGCATATCGTGCATGAAACACCAGTAACAATGTCCTTCACCCTTTCATCCTGTGCATATTTTACCATGAAGAGGAAGACAGTAAAGAAGACTCTCAGATTTTTCAGATTCTCAAGGACTGTCTCAGAACATACCTCTGTGTTGTGGACATATTTAAAGAGAGTAGTTTCTGGCAACAGTTGATGGCTGAAGAGGTGACACGGCAAAGGCTCGGTATAGCAGAAGAAGATAGAGTTTTTTTCCTCTACAATTGATAACTATAACCAGGTTGTTAATTTTCTCATACAAATAAGACAAACTATTACCCAGAGTGAAAAAAAACAACTCTCATATAAAACTTGTCCCTATGAGTTTTTAGCAAAAGTATGAGGTGATGGAATAGAATTGAATCGAATCATAGAATGGTTTGGGTTGGAAGGGATCCATGTGTGGGACCTTGCACTTGGTCTTGTTGAACTTCATGCAGTTTGCATGGGCCCACCTCTCAAGCCTGTCAAGGTCCCGATGTGTGGCTTCCCTTCCCTCCAGAGTGTCAACTGCATCACACAGCTTGGTGTCGCCAGCAAACTTGCTGGGGATGCACCTGATTCCACCATCCATGTAGCTGACAAAGGTGTTAAAGAGCACCGGTCCCAATACTGACCCTTGAGTAATGCCACTCATCACTGATTTCCATTTGGACATTGAGCCATTGACTGCAACTCTTTCAGTGTGACCACCCAGCCAATTCCTTATCCACTGAGTGGTCCATCCATCAAGTCCATGTCTCTCCAATTTAGAGGCAAGGATGTCTGGCCTGAAAATGTTTGTGTGTTGAATTGATCAAGTTCAGCTTTGCTGACTTTTTTGCACTAAATAGTAAACCATTTAAGTTACTTGCTATCTTTATTCAGCTAATAAATATAACTTGACTGGAGCAACCGGGCACAATCCAGTCAAAATAACAACTATAAGAAATGAGCTGGTTTCTAAATATGGATTCTTATTTTCCAGTAACGTGATAAAATCTTGCAGCCTACATCCATAGGCAAACTCCTCAAACTTGCTCCTTCATGGAAGGACTTATGACCCTGGTAACATGATTTGAAAACCAGCTGTGTCAATTACCTAAGCTACATACACCTCTCAACAGATCTGGATGTGAGCTTTTATTACTACCAGGTATGTCTAATGATAGAAAACATATGTTGCTTTGTCTCCAACAATCTACAAAATGTCTGGTGGTTTTTTAACCACCAATTTAACTGTGACATTTGCTCTTCATTACAATTAAGAAAAATATTCTGAGTCCTTTTGTTATAACTTGATAAAGATGAAGTTTTCAATTCTATAATTTGTGATAACCATATGCCACTTTGTGTAGAGATAAACTAATATTGCGGTCCTCTTTCACAATACATTTCTGAAAACTGTCAGGTTCTATTAGATAGAGAAATAATATTATTCTAAACTTCCACCATAAGAGTTAGGAGGTTCTTTGGAAAGAAAATGGCTGTAGCGGTAGTCTGTGTATGAGAGAGTAGGGTACTGATTGATACTATATCCAGCATACTCCACAATCTATATACTGAAGTAAAAAAGAAGGAGGAAAGAGAACAAGAGACCAAAATGTTGGATTACATCCAAGGTTTATTATATTGGCTGCAGAACAAAGAAATGAAGTGGCTATTAAAAAATATAAAAGCCTGGAAAAATGTTTCTGGAGCCTGACCATTCCTGCATGCACAGAATCACTGAAGTCTTTTAACATGTGAGAAACCCTCTATAGGTCTGACATAAATGAAAGAAAGAGGCTTGTAGTGTCCTGTTCAAAGTCTTGGTTGAAATCTACTTTTTGGTGAAAAGGATTTGGTGATTTCTCAAAATAAGTGAAGCTTTCCATGGGAACATGACAGTTTTCTTGAAACTTTCTCCATAGATCTACAATTCTCAGTGGCATGACATAGGAACAGGCAGCCTTGACCTGATGGATCTGGCACGAGATTTACATTTCCAGCATCGCAGAGATACATCACAGAGATAAGGGAACTGGATGTGTGATTTCCTGTTTCCTCAGCCACAGAGGAAAAAGGATTTTTTTCTGCGCTTTTTTTTTTTTGTTTTGTATTGAAAACCACATGTTGTCTTAGTTTTTGCTCCAATGATACAGGCTTGCAATGATACAGGTTTGCAAGTATTTTGATGCCTATTTGGATGCTTATTCAACATCATATTTATAACCAGGACTTTTTATCCCAGAAGCATGTTTCTGGGATAAAATTAAACCAGAATCAGGGCATGATAGCCGTTGCTAAGAGCATGCATATTGAAATATGCTTGCATGCAGGCACATACTCTTGAGAAAATTGAATTGCTCACCACAGTTTGAAATTTCTGGTTTTTTAAAATTCTTTCCAGGATTTGTGGAGAAAGTTGTAAAACAAGGCCTTTGGGAGAAAAATAATTACAGAGTTCAAAGCTAAATAAATAGATGTTAACATCTTTTTATTCTTGAGCTCAGTGCCTTTCTAGAGGCTGTATTTATGAGACCCAAAGTATTTCTCTTTTCTTTAGTATGAATTGTTTTGCATTTACTGCCTGAAGCAATCAGTAGCTATTGGTAAGTAACCATTTCTTGTGAATTCAGAGAACTGAAAAAAATAAGCTCAGAGTCTGACTTTGTTTATCCTGGTTTACCTAGTCTGAAGAAATGTATTGTTAAAACACACGATCTGAACAAGACTTCAGAAATTATTAAAATGAGACTTTTATGGGAAAACTCAGGTCACCTAAATTGAGGTTCTAGGTGCATTTTTCAGTGATTCAGATGGCTTGTTCTCAAGCAGCATCAATGCCGAAGGTGCTTGAAAAGAGAGAAAGAGCTAACACTTTGTTATGGATTCCCAGATTCATCAGTGACCGAGCAGAGCCCAGGAGTGTTTATTGCAAAGTGCTGACTTTGCCAGGTAGCTAATAATAGAATCATAAAATGAATCATGGAATCATTGAGGTTGGAAGAGACCTTCAAGATCATCTAGTCCAACCAGCTACCTACATCACCACTAAACTATATCACCCAGTGCCACATCCAGATGCTTCTTGAACACCTCAGGGGCAAGTGACTCCACCGCTTCCCTAGGCAGCCTGTTCCAGTACCTAATCACCCTTATAGTGAAAAAAATTTCTTGATGGGGGGCAACAGCCACTTCCCTATTCCTGCTGGCCACACTAATGATGGACAGGATGTCTGAACACTATGTCTGAACACAGGTAAATATTGCAGTCAAAAGGCGAATGAGTGGCAAAACCCGAATAAGCACCCAATATTTTGAATCTCAGGTGGAAGGAAGTGATTACTGTGAAGCCCTGAGTCAGACATGGCCTGATGCCTACATGTGGGGTGGATCTAGGATTCTCCTCCGTTGATGTCCAAGTGTGTGAACTTGCTTATTCCCATACTGAGGTGAGAGGGAGCGTTAGGCCTTCAGGAATTTTCAGACACCTAACTCCCTCCACTCCCACCATGACGAGTCTCAAACTTGTATGATCTAATATGTACTTTGAGTGACAAGTACCTCATTTTTAATCATCTTTAGAAGAAATGTGGGAGACTTTAGAGAAATATGTTTCCCCTGCTTTTTTATTAGATATAACTAACTGGCTGATTTTCAAAAAGAGGTTAATGTTGCACCACCATTCCCTTTCCCCACACCATAGTAGCTTTATCTATGTCTTTGGTGGTTTTAACTTTTGAGCTACTTATTGATATGAACTAAATATGAACTTAAGTCACCAGCCTTCTGAAGTGTAACACATTTTTCCTTCAAGCCACTAAGTTCAGTCTAAACAGTGCTTAAATGCCAGTGCTGAGATTGACACAATTATCTGTTCATGCCAAATAGTAATTTTTGACAGAGATTTGTAAGTCAGTCCTTCACTAAGACTTTGCTTCAATAAAGAGGCAAGAGCTGGAAATTATACTTACCTGAACACAGGGCAAAGAAAGCACCAGTCAGAAAAGCTTTTGCATACTTAAAGCAGGATACAGACATCTAAGTTCAACATGCTCTTTCATGTGTGACCTTACCTTGAAAAATACTGTTTTAAAAATTTACCTTTTTTACTCTACTTATTTCAACATATTCCTCTAAACATACCTAAAGCTATACTTTTACGTACCCCATCAGATACAGCTTGGTTTCCAGCAGCTCTTTCCTGTTTGATTTCTCCTGTGCATAATTAGATAACTACTTTCATATTTCAGCCTTAGCCATGGGGAGGATGGAGAAGGATAATCTGGATTTCTCTTCTTTTAATCAGTTTCCCATTTTTACGCAGTGGTTATCACTGAGGCCCCCAGGTATTTTTCATGTTTGACTAAAATCAGCTAGTAGGTTCAAAAATTGTTATGGGCAGTTGGGAAAAAAGCCTAACACAGGTGAAGACAGGCAGATAGACAGACCACCACACCTGCAGATGGACATGGCAGTCACACAGTCCTTGGGAGCAGCCAATGAGAGGAATGAGTTATAACCAAGGAGGTTCAAAATGGTTTAATTGAATTAAAGGTTTGCAGTCTCTGTTCAGACAAATGACAGTCATAGCTATTGTTGCAGTCATGGAGGTTTTTTGGCTGCTGTTTTTTGGGTTTGCTTTTTTTTTTTCCTTGGCTTTGGAAATGAGCACGAAGAATTCCTAATTGCACATTCAGTGCAATAAAATATATTGATAATGTGCCCATGGGGAAAAAATAAATCTATGAATGAAATTTGTACAATCATGCCATTTATGTTCACATTAGTGTGTACATAGATACTGCCGGAGGAATTCTAATGAAACAGAAGGGCTTTATTTCAAAATTAAGGAAGAGAGTCCTGGAAGTTGAATTATGGTAGAAGGACATACCACCATCTTAGGATATGTACATAATGAAAAAGTCCTTCAGCAAATAGGCTTACAATATGTTATTGGTAAGCATACAAACATTGATAAACATATGATGCATAATAACAGGTTACATGTTTTTGTTTCTATTACATAATACTGTTAATGAAATGACAATAATGTTTTTGCACAGTTATAGTTCAATTTTTTTTCCTACTTCCTATTTAACAAAGATTTGAAATAGCAAATAACCAAAACAAATCCTAGCATTAATTTCGTCCTTAGTTATCATTCTCAATATCTCAAAATGATCTCAAGAATTATAGTTCATTTTTCAATCATTCTAAGTAGCAATTGGGTGGAATTAGCATTCTTAAAAACTAAATTGTTTTTCAAGGATCACAACAGAAGTTATAGGCTCATTTTTGCATATTATACTTAACATATACAAAGTGAAAAGAGTGAAAAGACTATAAAGGCAAAAATAATGAGTTTAGAAAATGTGACTGCATGAGAAAGAAGTGAAGGACTTGGACTTGTTTAGTCTAGGAGAGAGAAGAAAGTTGTAATAAGCATCTTACATAAAAAGCTGTCCTTGTATGTTGCAGAATAGCAATGAAGAAAGTTTAATTTGCCTCAGTGAAGATTCGGTCTGAATACTGTGGAAAGGTTTCTCATTACACAGGTAGTGAAACTCTAGCAGAGCAAGGACACTATGCAATCCCTTCATTGGAAATTCTTACTACTAGGTGAACACTAGTCTGTCTAGGAGAAGAAATCATCTAACTATATTCAATTCTGCTTCAATGCAGATAACTGGGGTACATTGTCTCCTGCAGTCCCTCCCAGGTCTTCATTTTTATGCTCTTGTATATGTTTTTTTATTTCCTATGAATTTTTCACTATCTTTGAACTTCAAAATATTATTTTACTCTTATTTCAAAAATAGTGTGTGTGAGAGACTCTTTTCCTAAAAGAAAGTGATAAAATGATCTCAAGAATGATAATAGAGGCATGAACTGTTGCTAAAAATTAGGTGGCTTAAGATTTGGCTTAATTTTTTTTGGCCTGGAGCCAGTTAAGAAGTTGACTCACACCAACAGCCTCAAGTTACGACATGTGAGCCTCATGCAGTTTCTTGTGCACATTCTTGAAGCTAAATCTGAAATATGAATATTTTGGTGGATGTACATGAACAATAAAAGGCAAATGAGGTTAATGGACTAGGGTGAAATTATATGAAAAATGTACTGATTTGTAACACTTTTAAAATATTAGAACATTGTGAAGGGACTTCCCTATAGAAGAGAAACAGATAAGCACATGACCTATGAAGTGTTACTATTATTTCAAAAAGTCTTATATCATGAACTACTGTTTAGTAAGTTATTTTTCTGATTTCCCTAACCCCCTTCTTTGTACTTGAGCCCTCTGGTTTTATAGAGTCTGCTATCTTTTATGTGAGTATAAATTTAAATTGCCACTGGAATAATTGTTGAGAAATACTGTAAGAGAATCAGTTAGCTTGTGGGGAGTTGCTGCTACACCTACAAATGGACAAGGTCTGTTACCTTTCAAAGAAATCCAGCATTTCATAAATTGACATCTTTGTACTGGCAAAAAATTCTGACCTACTAAGGTTTGTGATTATTTTTTTTTCCACACTAAAATAGTATGTGTTTGACATATTAAATCTACAAATTAATTTTGATTTATGCAGCTGGGACAGCTATCATAAGATGACCTTCAAGAAGTTGATTTGTCCTACTGGTAGTGAGTATGTTTTAAGTGTTTTAAACTGAAACTGTATCACAGATTATTACCTGCTGCAAAGTATTTCCTAGTGAGTGATGAGCTACGAGTTCTAGCCTCTGATTTCTATTTAGCAGCCTCAGTGACGACAAGATAAATATTTTCATATAGGAAGATCAGCAGACTTCAGGTTTAAACTCTGAAAGAGGTAACTTCTTTTTCAGTGTTTTCACCTTTTTATACCTAAATAAAATCTAGAAATGTGCCAATAAAGCTTTTGGGAAGGTCCTAATATAACACAAATATGTAGCTAAAGCTGAAACAGGTATTGATATTTACTACTTTTTGTTGTTTTTTGGACTGATAAACTGTGCACTCACAACTTTGTTTACTCATTCAATTTATAGATGGAATAAAGTATGTGATAGAAAACATTTATCTAGCCTCCTACACAAACAGAATCAAAAATAGTAACTTTGAGTAGCTGAATCCTTATTCTTAGTGATCTGTTAGCTGTACAAAATCCTTTAGGTTTGCAGATCTTGTATCTCATTTGAAGGACTTGTGATTAAAAAATAACACAGTTGTTAACTGTTACATGCTTGACATGGAAATCATTGTGATGATTAAATGGTTCTCTTTGTTACAGAATACATTTCCAGTATATAACAGCAGTGTAAAAGAACCCAGAATAAAAGTATATTTGCATGAGTGTAACTTTCTAAATACAATATTTCAATAGTTGAATGCATCTGTTATCCCCTATTCAAGTGCCATCCAGCCTTAACAGCTGATGTTGTGAACGTTTCATGTTGTTACTTTATCACCAAGGATTTGGGTAATCATCTCACCAATGCTGACATCTAAACCACAGAATTTAGTGTACACACTTGACACATTTGACACACTTTTGTAGTCTGTGGAAGGAGATGAACACTGTCTCCATCTAGCACAGTGGAGGGATCGATAGAAATCAGGTTTATAATTCTAGCATAGGTACTTGATGTATGTTGGATGAAATTGCCCTTGGAAGTATCTGTTTGTCCTAGAGGATGACTTGAGAGAGAAGGGTTAACTTCCAGTTTGGATAAATCTGAGTTATGTTGCTATTTTTTTAAATGTGTTCTTTATAAGTCTTCTGTCTCCTTCAGATATTCCTTAAATAGCTTTTGTATGTAAACTCTTGGCCAAGTATTGACTCTTTAAGACTTCGAGTTGATTACTCTGGATTTTAAAAGTTCATTTACTTTCTCATTTTGTCCCTGCCTTGAAATTAAACAGGTTTCTCAAAGGCCTTGCATAAGCAAACAACTTCCATTTCCTTATCTTAGAATGAAAGACGTCTATAAGACAAAGACACAGCTATTAATCTGTCCCCCTCTTCCCTCCAAACTCACAGACAATTGAGAATCAAACACTTTTCAGCAAATAATTTGGAAGTATATTATGCCTTCTCACGAAAGTCAGTCAGGGATAAGTAAAATGATATTCCAAATAAATTGAAAATGCCTTCATGTATAATCAAAAGGAGAGCTTTTAAGTGGCGAGATAAAGAAAGTGGAAAGTTGATATGTGAGAGGATTCTTGGAGATTAGACACAGTGCACATCAGAAATCTGCAATATTCTAACAGCAGCTTTTTTAGGCCCGTGCTGAATATGACATCTCCATGGATTCCTATTGTTATTTCTAATCTCAGCTGTTTTCACGTACAAATCATATTTCAACACAATATGATCTGATCATATTTCACTGTTATATTGGTGTCATTTTGCCAGTATGTCTATAAATGCACAAGTGTAAAGCAAATTAGATGCTTAGGCTAGAATGTTCCATTTCACTTAGTCCAAATTTAATCCATTTAAATTACTTTATATTACAACTAACAGGAGAACTCCCTACTGCCTGAGTTCAGGTAATATTAATTACATATTATACAAAAGTAAATTATTTAAACTTGTCAACTCAGCAAAGGTGTCTTCCTTTTATGTTTATCTTGTAATATTTCTTTTTCAGCTCTGTTTATTTTTGCTAGGTAAGAGAATTTCAGCCATCCAGCCTATCAATGGACTGCTCAGTCAATGAATGAAATGCTAAGCATTCCAGAAATTGTCCCAGGAAACATCACAAGAAAAAAAAAAGAAGGATTACTCAGGGGGTACAGAAGATTGACATACCTTTGTCTTCACCTTACATTATCCAAATCTCTGCACTTTCCATGCTGCTTTAAGCAGTATCCCCTCCACCATCTGAAAAATTCAGTGGTGACACAAAGACTCTGTGACTATCACTATACTGATACATTGATGTCAGGATCCAAGGCTGAACATCGGAGTTTAATCATCTACATTGTTAATTATTATGATGATTTACTTGTATCTTTTGTTAATCAAATTTTGGGTGTGGCTTTAAAATTAGCCTGGATGACAGTTCATTGCCAACAATAGTTTGCATGTAGTCACCTCTTTTGGAAGCTGAGACCTTAATAATACGTCTGTAGTCACTGTTGTGTTGGATGGCCTCTGTGTCTTAGAACTTGACGTGGCACTATCTAGTTTACTAGTATAGACTTAGATAACACACACTAGAGGGAATAAATCAGATTGATATAGATATACCATATTGAACTAGATGATCTGGGAGAGCTGGTGTTCAGCCTGGAGAAGAGAAGGCTCTGAGAAAACCTCATAGCAGCTTTCCAGTATCTGAAGGGGGCCTATAGGAAAGCTGGAAAGGGACTTTTACAAGGACATGTAGTGATAGTACAAGGGGGAATGGGTTCAGAATGAGAAGGTAGATTTAGACTGGATATTAGGAAGAGGTTCTTTACCGTGAGGGTGGTAAGACACTGGAACAGGTTGCCCAGAGGGTTTGTGGCTGCCCCCTCCCTGGCAGTGTTCAAGGCCAGGTTGGATGGGACTTTGAGCAACCTGGTCTGGTGGGAGGTGTCCCTGTCCATATCAGGGGGGGTGGAACTAGGTGATCTTTAAGGTTCCTTCCAATCCAAACCATTCTGTGATTCGATGAGTCTATGATCCCTTAAGAGTCATGAGACTATATGCTTTGTGTATCCAGAGTTTAATTCCCATGAGATGTTTGAAAGCCTGGGAAATTTTTTCATAATCACTCAAATGACCAAATGGATGTGGAAATAGACACTCTCAATTATGCCAATATTAATTATTATTATGCTATAAAGTCAATCTTTTCCACAATGCCTTTCTGAAGGCCACCTTTGGTGTTATCTCTGCCCTAGCATAAGTCCCACGTGGCCACAATAGGTCAGGGCTGTTCCTGCCCCACATGTTGCCTATAGGCAACCGTTCCTCAGGAGTGTCCCTGCCCTGGCATGGGTCACCCAAGTCTGTAGTATCTGAGGGGTGTTCCTACTTGTCCTTGGACCCCTTTCTTCTAAAAGTACATCTCCAGCTATACCCCCAGCAACATCCCCATCCACATGTCTCTTCCAGTTCTTCCTTCCTTGTTTCTTCATGTGTGTTTTACTTTGGCAGCTACCACTCTACGTTGGCACCACATGCTCCTCTCTTTGGTTTAAGTTTCGGCAGGCGTTGGGTTGTTTTCAGCCATTTCAGAGCTGTCTGGAATTGGCTGTTGCTGACACAGGGCAGCTCATGGCCTTGTCCCACACACGGCAACCTGCAGCCCGTGCTGCCAAACCCTACTAGCTATCCCTGATACATTTGAGGAAGCATTTTCCTGCTTTCATTCAGTTCCCAAAATTTCAGAAAATTTCAAAGGTGCTTACACAGAAATAAACTCCTCATTAAAAATAGCTTTTAAAGCACTATACTGTAAGTATAGATGTGCTGTTGTGTGTAGGGTTTTTGCAGGTGACTAAGAGTCTCATGGGCCCTCAGAGTGCAAAAATGAAACTGATTTGGGGAAATTAGTTCAAATGATGTCTGTGCATTGGGTTCTTGAACGTTAAGGGAAGGCTAAGCTCCACATTCCCTGTAAAACACACACATACATTTAAATTTTCATAAATTCAGAGTCTTATTTGACAGAAAATAAAATACAGGAGCAGGATATGCACTATCATACATATTTTGTTATAAGGTATCCTAAAAAGAGTTGCTGGTATAGTAGGAAATCTTGTATTTCTTGAGGAGGAGGTGGTTTAGGGGTTTTGTTTGTTTTTTTTGTTTGTTGTTGTTGTTTATGTTTTGTTTTATTTTCTTTTTCTTTTTTTTTCCCCTCTTGTTAGTACTAGATTATTAGCTTAGAAAATCTCAATATCCAAAATCTGGCATGAAAGCTCTTGTTGTTACACTGTAATACTTCCAGGTTTATGAATATATTAGGTTTATGAATCCCTTCCAGGTTTATGAATCCCTTAGATCAGTCCAGAGTGATGGAAATCCTTGTAAGTAGGTACACAAGAAATTGCCAAAGATATGTGCTGCTCTCCATTTGCTGCATGATGACTTTCAGTTTCTGCCTTAGGAAGATGATCGTCACTGTCCCCTTCTTGCTCAGGTCAGGCGCTTAGATTTCAGATGCCTAAATTAGTTACTTCAGAATACAGTCTGAATAGTTATACAAGAATTTCTTGAGTCAGAATCTGCATCATTTAAGTTGTCCATTAATTTCTTGTTTTATAAATATTTAGTAATGTCTTGGTGGTTATTTCTGTATATGGACCTGAAAGTGCTTTGATGTTGTGTGATTTCTTTTCTTTCTGTGGTTCAAGGGTGAAAGTGAGGCTTTGTGGAATTTACATCTAAGTTTTAGTGCTGCTGTTTAGAATCAAGATGTAAAACTCTGCTTACTGTTGTATCTGTATGTACTTACAACAGCCAATTTCAAAAGACAGTTGTTATTTCAGTCTTCGGATTTTAAATATCTTATTCTACTTTCATTTCTGACAAGTCAAGTGAAATCTCAAAGAATGACTGTTCCTTGGTCAAGAAAATTCCTTAGGTTTTATTTTTCTTAATTTTTGTTAAAAGCATAAAGTTTCTGCACTGTCCAGAGAGTAACAAAATTCAGATGCCTTGAATTTGGTTTGTAACTTTAATTTGGTACACTTTTGAAATCATGTGTTTTGACCTGAGTAACATGGGTCATAGAATTTAAGAAGCAAGTGAGATATTAAATCTGTTGCTACTTCTTCTGTGTCTGCTACTTTTATGATTCTGTACTTTTATCTGTACCGAGTGCCCAGATTCAACTCTATGATTGAGCAGATAATTTAAAGATATATTTACTCTTTAAAGATTTCAAAACTATTTTTTTCAGGATGACACATCAGATTTTTATAAAAAAATCAGTAATAAACCTAAGTCCTATTTAACAAAACTAGGAAGTGAAGTGAAGAAGTCCATTTAAGTCTCTTTTTGTTGTTGATAACCATAAAAACCAGAATTAGAAATAAATTGTCAGATGAGCAGAATACAGTTTTCCATTATCTGTGTTTATATCTTCATGGCCTTTCAACCTAGATTTAGTTTGCTTATTCCCAGGATAGATTACATGCACCTTATTTTAAATGAGACCATTCAGATGAATGATATTACATTTTAATATCACAATAGATTAAAAAATAAATGGTTGTGAAAGAAAAGACAATTCATCCTGATAGAGAGTGGTACTCTCTGTAGTATACCTCCTCTCATCAATCATTAGTAAACAAATGCTCATACGCTTTGTTATGAATCCATCATGTCTGGGTTCCTAATTATTTATACAACCTAAATCTGGCTCTCTTTCAGATAGCTGAGATGTGGAAAGCATAACTCTTTTCTGGGAATTACACATTGTTACCTACTCTGACAGTCAGTAGGGATTCTTAAATATGATACATTTTGAAACAGATATTTTACAGTTGGTTAAGAAGAAAAGGTAGAAGTTATGAGATTTGAATCTGAACTTTGATTATACTTGGCTAATTACATGTGGGGCTGAGTTTTCAAAATAACACAGAGCTTAGATTTTTAAAGATAATTTAGTTATCTATTTTTGGCACAGTATTATCTAATTGATGTGGGGAACTAGCTGTTTTAGCATACATTTTAATATGTAAAGATAATGAGTCCAGCTTCCTGTGGTTCTAGGATCTGTGAGAACTATTTGGTGCTGAATGATACTATCTACATATACCATTAAGGGCTTTGAATAGATGTATGTTTTCAAGAGCCCCACTTATCTGTTGCTGCCTCAGTTTGAAGTGCTGTATTTTGATGGATTTCTGCTATCTTGCTGTGGTAGAGAATTGTTACTAACATATACTAAGTTTCTAAATATACCAGCAAATAAACACTCACCCTGTAATTATTGTCTTTCATCCTCTATGTTGATTTCCATCATGTCTCAGTCACAGTGATCACGAGGTGATTCAGTTCAAAATCTCTGTTGATAAGAGGAAAAGTTTAGCAAAACTTAACACTGGACATGGGGAAAGCGGATTTTGGGCTACTCAAGAAGATTCTGAGTTAAGTCCCCTGGGAAAATATATTTGCTGGTGCTGGTGTTCATGAGTGCTGGTCACTCTTAAACATCACCTCATAAGGGCACAGGAGCAAGCATAAGGGCATGGAAGTCAAGCAGATGAGGCAGAAGACTGTCTTGGCCGAACAGGGATCTGCTGTTGCAGATTAGGCAGAAAAGGAA
>VZRW01006951.1:44744-98123 GCA_013398125.1 Aegotheles bennettii
TAATCAGTTTAATGAGTTGTGTGAGCATGGGAGAGGAGTCACTGACAAAACACGGTAGGAAGTGTTTCTTCTTCCAGAAACCAGGTTAAATATGTATATAAAAAAAAAATTAATTCTGTTGCTGATGACTGGTTGGAGGAGAATAGATCTTCCAGAATGTTTTGTACCTGTCAGAGATGCTTAATACTGATTTTATCCTGAATGTTTGCCAACCTCATTATCACCGGAGTGCTTTGGTGTGTGAGAAGGTGTGAAATGACAGGAGTAGAGCTGCACACCTGGAGACTTTGCTTCTCGTGGCTCTCGGTGTTTATATGAATGTTATTTTCACTGCACTGAGGTGGAGATGTAGGTATGAAGAAATAAAACCTATTACTCAGCCAAGATCGTGTAATAAATCAGAGCTGAGAGCAGAGCTGAGGTCTTTAAACTTTCACTGCGTGCTTCAGTCAACTGCTTCACAAGTGTCCTAAATAATACAAAATGTTTGAGAAATTGAAGATTAAATAGACCCTGGTGAAACTTGTGGCAAATTGCACATTAACTTTAATAAGGCCAGGATTTAATCCCGTGTATCCCTCGATTTGTTTAGCATTTTAACAAGTCCTAAAATCACTGGTACGATGCTGGTGTTCAAAGCAGACAGTCAGTGTTTATTTACATAATCTGAAGTGGGGATGCAAAACCTATTTCTTGCTTTCTCTCTCTTAAAAAGCTTATTTTTCACATTCATGTTTTAATTTAGCTTGCTCCCTAGTAGGCAGATGAGAGAGGCTCGAGTCACTGTATGTTGTAATCCATCTTTTATCTGCAGTGCTTCATTTACTGTCGCGTGGCTGACTCTGGATTTAGCTAAAGACCTGCTACTGGAAGATGTCTGGATGTTTCATCTGTGTCCCTGTAGGGAAAAGACATCGAGCCTGACTTTCTGAAGTCGTTCCATAATTAGAAGAAAGGCATTTCGTTAGATTATGACTGTAGATCTAACAGACCCTGGTGAAAACGTTCTCCTCTGGTGTGTCCTTTAGTCCCAACGTGAAGTGCTCATTTCCTCTAATTGAAGCTCTTGGAAGTACCTTGGGTTGGCTCTGCCGTGTCTTATTTACTCAGAGAAACCCACTGAATAAATGAACTGGTTAACTAATTGCATTTTGCCTCAACTTTTTGGCATGCGAGTGGAAGAGGAGAGGAGATTTTCCAAACCCCTTTGGCTTTATAGAAAAAAGAAGAGGGAGAAGGGGAGAGAAGTGAGACAGAGCCTCCATTGAGCTGGAGCAAGTGGTGCAGAAATTGGAATGCGATGCTGAAACAGGAGGAGAATCCTGGAGTCTTGAAGCCCTTGTTTTCATTCTTAACAGTAAAGGAAAACTCCTTTTCTTGCCCCCCCCTCCCCTTGCCAGTGTCTCAGACTTTTACAAGGTCCTTAGGACCCTTGAAGACCTTTATCTTTTATCCAGCTTTATCTTTTATCCAGAAATAGTTAATGGGGGCTGTAGTACAGATGCAAGTCCCTGAGGAACTGAATAGATCAATTAATACATTTTACAGAGGTCATCAGACAGCTGCTGGGGGGTGATGACTTTCAATCACTACTGAACCAAGATGGATTAAGCTAATTACATTACCAATTACCCTAAACCATCCCATTCTCTGTGTGTTTTTTGTGCTGTTCTGTTCTTGACTCCATTGAATGCTTGCCTAGATAAAGGGAAAGGAGGAATCCTCACCAAGAAATGCTTGAGCCCTGCTTAGAGACCAACCTCTTGCACAATTTACTGAGTATCTTTCATACCAGTATAGTCCTTACTTCCATGTGGAAGATCTGAGGGAGTTTGGATTACACAGCAGTGTGTTCTCAGAGGTGCCAGAGTAGAGTTTAAGCAGGGAAAGGAGGAAGCATTAGAGACCACCATCTAGGACAGCATTAGATAGAAGGTGAGCATGGGGTGTGCCAATAATCCATGTGTTTCTTTCTCAGCTTGATCTGGAATCCTCCTTTCCCTGAGGCATGGTATCCTGCTTTCCTATTTTCCAGAGGGACAAACTGCCCTGAAAGGCAATGGAGAGGCCAAACCTGGTCATGCTTTCAAATTTCAGTTTAGTACCTCCCTTGGAGAACTGAAGGAAGGAGTTCTGCCATCTGCATGATTGACATTCCCATAGGAAGGCCCTGGACCCTCTGGCTGGGCTTTGCTGCAAATCATTTGCTAAACAGAACTTTACCACTTTTAAACAGTACCAATATAAAATGTTGTCATTCTAATGAGTTGTCCCTGGTGGGCATTCAACTGGGAGACTGCAGAAAGGGGCTCCCTGGTCCCCTATTGCTGGTTTCCAGCAACAGATACCATGAAGCACATCTGAGCTGGAGTCCCAGGCCAGGCACAGGCTTGGCTGGATGATCCTTTTTTATTTTGTTTGTTTCCAGACTTCTAAGTGAAGAACTGAGAGCAAAATTATCAGCTGTTTCTCAGGGTTGTAAAAGCCTACTTTTGCCTTCCATCTTTTTACTAAAATAAAACCCGTAGCTTTTTCCCTTCGTTTTTTTCCTGCTTTTACTTGTGTTTTGCCTGTGTTACTTCTTCTTCAACCAAAGACTTGAAACAAAGGCAATTCAGGGAAGGTCTGCTGTTTGGGATCATGGCCTAAGTGACCATAATTGTATTTTATGGTGTATTGTCTGCTAATGCAGTTGTTTGAGGTTTTTGTTTTTCCTCTTTACACACAGAGATATCCCAATGCCACTGGTCAGCTCTGGAGTGGAGCACGGGAACCTGAGGGAGCTTGCCTTGGCCAGGATGAAAGATCTTGGGACACAGGTAAAATATTTGTCAGCTGATATTGAGGGAGAGCTGCTTGATGACTTTACACAAAGTAGTAGAGAGGAAAATAATGACCAGAAGACACAGTAAGAGCCAGGTTTACTGCTGGACTAAAACGATCTGCAAAGGTCGTTCAAAAAAACGTTAATGACTAAAAAGCTCCTTGATGATGCTTCCAAGAAGCTCCTTTCATGTGGTTGATTTTTAGTTTAGGGCTTTCACCTCCTTCTTCAAGGTACTTGATAACTGGTTTGTGATATTGCATTTTTTAACAGAATAAAACCCTTAAATCAGAGAGAAGGCAGAAAGGTTTCTTTTTAATTTATGCTATTAGAAATTCTCCTTCCTTATTCGACTGAACAACTGGAGGAAAAGCTCTTAGTCCCAGACCAGAAAAATCTTGCAAGAGAGATTTCAGCACAAACAAATGAGACTTGATTTTCTTAATATTTCCTAGTAAAAAGGTGAGCAGGGCTGGAGAGGAGGAGGGAGAGCAAGGAATTGCATTTGTGTTTGAAGTCAGAAGGAGGTGTGTGTACCCAGTCTTGATTTTTCTCAGGTCACTGCAGCAGTCAACATTCCCAGTGCCCCCCATGGTCTGCTTCCACACTGCTCACTGTTTGAACCTCCCCCTGAAACCTGGTTATCAGCCACAGTTTGCAGATCCACCACTGAAATTATATCCAAGTTCTGCCTTTCTTGGGATGTCCAACTTCTTAGACAAAACGTTACACAAACCTCCTGCTCCTTGAGACTCTTCCAAAGGGCTTTAATTGCTTTGGTGTCCTGGTGTTCAGGCAGGGGCAAACCCTCACCACAACTGTTACACACATCTGTATTGGGGTTTAGCACCCCCTCTCTCTAGCTCACCTTTTCTTAAAGAGGTTTTGAGTCAGCAATGACTCCAGCAATAGTCGGGTCTTGGGCTGCTGTGTGTGTGCCCATAGTCTCACACCAGCTTGTGCTGCTCAGTTCTGGTACTGAACATGGATAGTTCTCTAGGCTACATCTGCTGTTGCCATCTCGATTGGATCTTACAGTTGCAGTGCGAAAGATCAGAAAAGAAACTTCAGACTGTCTGTCTCCCAGCTGGGCTTTCCATACCACTTAATCTCTCATAAGCTGTAGCCCTGGACTTTCTCCTTAAATCCTTCCTCCCAGTCTCTCTCCAGTAGTGAGCCAGGATTTGGCAGCAGTTTTGCCAGCCACAGAAGCTTCCATCTCTCATGCTGACTTTTCACTTCAAAACCAGGCAGGGGAGACAACCTCCATGGTGCAGCTAAGCCTTTTCAGTTGAGCTCTTCAGGGCTACTGGTGAACTCTTCCCTGTGTTTGATACTAAAAGCACATTGTTTGATCTGAACCTGATCCAGACCAGCAGGAGAAGCAGGGATAGCTGATCCACAGCAGTCAGGGCTGAGCTGAACCACCAAAGAGCTTGTCAGGCTGGCAGTCTTTTAGAAGAACCAAATCTGGAAATATCTTTGCTGTGCAGATGATTATAGATTTTAATTTAGTGAGGCAGAAATACTGCAGCTGGTGGAACTTGAGAACCAGTCTGCTGCAATGTAGCTTGAAATGGAAGGTACTGTTGTGTTTTTCTTGTGTCATAGGGGAAAACTATAAATATGCTTTGTCTCCTAGCTCTGAAGAGGAGAGGAAAAGGCCAAAGCAAGGAAGGGAGTTGGAGGAGAAGAGGAGACTGTTTAGCCTGGAGAAGAGGAGACTGAGAGGAGACCTTATTGCCCTCTACAACTACCTAAAGGGAGGTTGTAGTGAGGCTGGGGTTGGTCTCTTCTCCCAAATTGCTGATGAGAGGACGAGAGGAAATGGCCTCAAGTTCCAGCAGGGGAAGTTTAGGTTGGATATCAGGAAGAAGTTCTTTACTGGGAGGGTGGTTGGGCACTGGAATGCGCTGCCCAGGGAGGTGGTGGAGTCACCGTCCCTGGGGGTGTTCAACAAACGGGTTGATGAGGCACTTGAGGCCATGGTCTGATGGTCTGATGGTCAGGAATATGATGGGATAAAGGTTGGACTTGATGACCCTGGAGGTCCCTTCCAACCATAATGATTCTAGGATTCTAGGAATCTTATATATTTGCAGGCTCAGTATTAAAGATCAGCCAGCTCACCAGCTCTGGAAGTTCTGGCATCCATCTTTGGGGAATGGCTTGGTGTGGAGCATGTTTGAGGAGTGGGGATTAATCATGCCAACACTGCAACTTGTGCCTGTGGGTGTTGGAAAGAAATTATTCTTGAGGAGCCTTGTTGGAGGGACCAGGTGCTGGCCTTTGTGATCACCATGGTTGGCAAGTGGAGATGCACAACTGGGACACAGAATATTAAAGCAGCATCCCAGAATATATTGTCCTTCATCAGTCCTGGGGTTCTCCTGGAAGAGTGGATATTTCTCTGCCTTTTATGGTGCTGTTTGTGTAGTTGAGAAATTGTAAAGCAGAGAAGAGTTTGTCTGCTCTAGAATCGTGGTCTGACAGTGACTCTTGGTTTTACCATTGCCCACTGTAAAAAGCAAATACAAAACCCCACTTTTTTCTGCTATTTGATTGTTGCTTTATATTGATAATGGAATTTAAAAGCATTCAGAGGAGGGCAGGGTGTGAGGTAGAGCTGTGCTTGTTCTGGGTACCCTGAGTCTCTGTGTGAATTTGATTTTCACACATTCTTTCATAGGATCAGCAGAATCCCAGACTGGCTTGGTTTGGAAGCGACCTCAAAGCTCACCCAGTGCCACCCCCTGCCATGGGCAGGGACACCTCCCACTACACCAGGCTGCTCCAAGCCCCAGCCAACCTGGCCTTCAACACTGCCAGGGAGGGGCAGCCACAGCTTCTCTGGGCACCCTGGGCCAGGCTCTCACCACCCTCACACCAAACAATTTCTCCCTCCCATCCCATCTCCATCTCCCCTCTGGCACTTGGAACCCGTTCCCCCTCGTCCCATCACTCCCTGCCCTTGGCACCAGTCCCTCTCCACCCGAGTTGGACTGGGTGATTTTTCCATGTCCTTTCCAACCCCTGACATTCTGTGATTCTGTGAAAAGCATGAAAAGGGGGTTGCTGAGGTTCAAGATCTGGCTGTTTAAGGTACTCTCTGGTGCCTTAGGGTAGATTTTGCCAGTGTTAGACCTTCCCAGTGTAGGGTGAAAATGGATTGTGCCCAAGTCTTTTTTTTTTCTCTGTTATTCTTTCGTGCATGTTGACTTTGCCTGCACACCCTGCTGTTTGTGAATCAAAGTGTATGCTTCCTCATGAGCCATAATGGTTGTTTAGCGAATTGATTTTTGCCAGCATGTCTTTCCATTTAGCACTAAGACCTCTTTCTGAAGTATATTAGGGATGGATCGGTGAGCATTTTTATTTTGAATTCTATCCATTTGAAATTCATCCTCGGAACTTCACGCTATTTCAGTTTAGTTTGGAACCCAACAGGAGGTTGGAAGTCCGGATGGTTCAGAGCTGAGTGTTTTTCTCCTACGTAATATTTTCCCCCTGCCTTTCTTTTCCTAGTGTCGTGATGTAAGGACAAGAGAGGTTGGAATTCAAGAGATTCACCACAAAGTGAGACCATATCAGGTAAGATTTGTCTTTTTTTTGTTTTCCAGAAGCTTGTTTCAAACACAATTGGTTACATGTGTTCGGTGTGGAGGCGTCGGGACCCATTTGTTGCATGTCCAGTCCTGCAGTTTGCCTTTGTGGCTGGATCCAATTTTCCATTTATTTTTGCAGCAGCTTTGGATGTCTTTTGTTTGAGCAGTCACATGTTGAGATTTATGGACCACCATGTTCAATAAACTGACTACAGGCAGCAGTTAGTTTGGTATTTGCACTGCTATAATAAAATAAGCAGCTCTTTTGTGCTGCTTCTCAGCCCTTCCTTTTCCCCCTTCCCATTACAAATTTGGATTTAGAAAATACCAAAACCACAGTGTGGGCGTGCTGAACAGGACTAAATGTTTAACAAGATGAATTTACAGCCTTTTCTGTGAATGTGTATGTTTGTATAGGCAAACAGTATATTGTATAAATACACTTCTGCACATGTATGTATGTATTTATAGGTGAGTAGATCCATTTAGCATATGACACATATGTTGTGTTTTTCCTTCCCAAAATAGCCCACAAAAAGATTGCTGTTCTTGTTTTAGAGAAAGGAGAATGTTCACTGCTGAACTTTATGGATCCAATGTAGGATGCTAATCCTCCACTTCACTGTAGTTACAAGGAGGGATCAATCCTTCCAGAAAGTTGTCTGGAGGTCCATGGCCATGTATGGCACCCAAGGAGATGAGGTCTTTAAGATCACACAGGATTGGATCCATCTTAGTATACATGCATGCTGTGGCTAATAAATCACACCCTGGAATTAATCTCTTCCTCTTCCTTTGCTGACATTAAGGGAGGACTGAAATGATTGTAGACATTGTCCATCATATATCTCCTTGACTCTCAAACAAGAACTCTTTGTGCCAGGCAGAATATATTGCCACCTCCAGGTAGAAAGCTGAATCTGAATGACAATTCTCTACCTCTCTCCTCCTCATGCAACGAGCATGTAGCCACTGAGCCACTAAACTAGGGTTAGGTTTTCTATGGGTCAGCACAAGGCTTCCCAGCTGAGGTCCTCTCAGTTGTGCTTTGGAAGCTCCACTGGTTATTTAGGCTTCGAAGAGGCTCCGAGTTTGGTGCCAGAAGTTCAGTAGCACGAATATTCTGAGTTTAGCATCTGAAAGATGTTCTCACTTTGCAAATCAGAGATCACTGGGAGCCACATTCTGTTTTTTTCCTGCCATTATGTGCATTCAGCTGGAGTGCAATACTTCCCATCTTGCATAGCAGAAATCCAGTATGGAGATGTACAGCAGTCTCAAATTATCCTGTCCTTACCAGATTCCTGCAAGCACTGAGGTTGTACAGACTCGTTTGTACATAGGCCATGCAACCCTTGTGCTCTGCTCCTGGTATCTAATCCGTGGTCATCTCACAAAACATCTTCCAAAGCCCTCTGCTCTCAGCAGTGCTGATCTAATTTGAATTGTAGATTTCTGGAGTAGTTAGCAAATAGCTTATCACAGGGTTTTCAAAGCAACGTGATGTTGAAAATTCCCTTTGTTAAACTCATCTGTCTGAGTGGCAGGAGAATGTCATTATATCATCTTAGCAAAATTTATCATGACAGCAAGCAGGAGAAATATGCTGAAGATGATACAATTTTTCATGGGCTTCAGACTGATGACAAGGTGTGATGTTTTCCTTGGCTTCACGAGTAAACAACGCAGCCTCTCCATAAGAGAAGCTATCATGTCAGATCTAAAAGGAATTAATCACTTGCTGTAATTAGCTACACTTTAGGCAACTTCTTCATAGAATCATAGAATCATTATGGTTGGAAGGGACCTCCAGGGTCATCAAGTCCAACCTTTATCCCATCATATTCCTAACCATTAGACCATCAGACCATGGCCTCATGGATCCTCCCTGTCGAGGATCAGTAAAGCATTTGACACTGTCTCCCACAGCATCCTCGTAGATAAGCTGATAAAGTATGGGTTTGGTGATCAGGCAGTGAGGTGGATCAAGAACTGGTTAAAGGGAAGAAGTCAGAGAGTTGTAGTCAATGGGACAGAATCCAGTTGGAGGTCAGTAACTAGTGGAGTCCCTCAGGGGTCGGTACTGGGACCGGTGTTGTTCAATATCTTCATCAACGACCTGGATGAGGGTACAGAATGTATCCTCAGCAAGTTTGCTGATGACACTAAGCTGGGAGGAGTGGCTGACACACCAGAAGGTTGTGCTGCCATTCAGCGAGACCTGGACAGGCTGGAGAGTTGGGCGGGGAGAAACTTAATGAAATTCAACAAGGGCAAGTGCAGAGTTTTGCATCTGGGGAAGAACAACCCCATGCACCAGTACAGGCTGGGGGCTGACCTGCTGGAGAGCAGTGTAGGAGAAAGGGACCTGGGGGTCCTGGTGGACAGGAGGATGACCATGAGCCAGCAATGTGCCCTTGTGGCCAAGAAGGCCAATGGCATCCTGGGGTGCATTAGAAAGGGGGTGGTCAGTAGGTCAAGAGAGGTTCTCCTCCCCCTCTATTCTGCCTTGGTGAGGCCACATCTGGAGTATTGTGTCCAGTTCTGGGCCCCACAGTTCAAGAAGGACAGGGAACTGCTTGAGAGAGTCCAGCGCAGAGCCACAAAGATGATGAAGGGAGTGGAACATCTCCCTTATGAGGAGAGGCTGAGGGAGCTGGGGCTCTTTAGCTTGGAGAAAAGGAGACTGAGGGGTGACCTCATCCATGGTTACAAATATGGAAAGGGTGAGGGGCAGGACGATGGAGCCAAGCTTTTGTCAGTAATGACCAATGATAAGACAAGGGGCAATGGATGCAAAGTGGAGCACAGGAGGTTCCATGTGAATCTCAGGAAGAACTTCTTTCCTGTGAGAGTGCCAGAGCACTGGAACAGGCTGCCCAGAGAGGTTGTGGAGTCTCCTTGGCTGGAGACATTCAAACCCCGCCTGGATGCGTTCCTGTGTGATGGACTCTAGGTGACCCTGCTCTGGCAGGGGGGTTGGACTGGATGATCTCTCAAGGTCCCTTCCAACCCCTAGGATTCTGGGATTCTGTGTGTAAGCCTTTTGTAACGGCGGTGTTGTGGCTGCTTTTGAAAGCGTGGGGCTTTGTAAAATGGGTTTGAAGTCAATTGCTTGCCCCTAGCTGGTTATTTGCTGTCTCTAAGCTGCCTTTTCAATCAGTGCCATTTCTCCAGAGCAGCACAAGGTGTTTGTTTGCTCTCAGAATGGTTAAGGCTGCATCGTGCTATGTAACAGCCTCCAAAGTGCTCCAGTGAATTGTTGCTGTAAAGAAGTGTTGGGCTGACAGTGGCTGAAAGGCGAGGGACAATCACAGCTCCGTTACAGATGTGACCCTGGATTAGTGGTAAAGCAGAAAGCACAGGATGGAGAAGGGCTGTGCCTGCAAAGGGAGGGTTGTATCAAGATAATGATCTCAATACAGAGCCTTAGTAGGAATAAGGCAGGTTTTTAAGCTGGCACCAACTGACTGGGAGGTGATTCAGGCTGGCTTTTGCCACGTTTATGCCAGTATCCCAGAACAAGAAGGCTTTGTACATCTCATGAGCCTCTGAAAACCCTTTGAGGGGATTTATGTATCCCAGGACATCCTGGTCCTCTGCCTAGGGATGTGGGGAGAACAAAAGACTCCATCCAGCAGGGACTTTTCTGAGCAGATCAGCTTATCTGCTACATGCTTACAATGCTATAAAAATGCACACAATATAAAGCCTCCTGGTGAAGGTTCCTCTAGTCTTGCTTTGTCTCTGTCTGCAAGTGGCTTTCAGACTGGATGTGGGCAGAACAGGACACCTGGTCCCTCCTGGTGGACAGGCAATGGAGCCGTGTTTTCTGCTTGTTTTGTTTTGCCCTCAGGAGAAACCAGGAGTTCTCAATTCTTGCCATTTTCAACTCTTAGTATTGCAGTGTTTCATAATATTTTCTGCTTCTTTTATACACTGGCAGTAAGCTTTACCCTAACTGCTTTGTCACACATGAAAAACTGACTGCAGAATCTGGGTATTTTAAAAATCTCATGCTCTTTTTTTATTTTTCCTGCACATTTCCATTGAACTGCTGGTGTTTATGTACCTAAGGGTAGATCTGGATCAGTGTGTGTCAGCTGTCCTGCCACACAAGCTGGAGTGGAGCTGTGCTCCTGGAGAACTTGGCACATCACAGACATCTGCTTGGGTGCTTACTGTGTCAGGGTGGAAATGAGCCTTGCTTCTGTAGGCAGGAAGGGATTTAATTGTGAGCTCAGCTCACCCAGGCTTCACTGTGGAGTCGAGCAGGCAGGTGACAGAATCCCTTATGGCTTCTCTGTAAACAAATCTTTAATTCATTGATTTCTGGTTATTAGAAGGTTTGCAGAAAAAATACTCTACTCTTTATAGTAGTCCTGGGAAGAGCATGGCAAGGTATCAATCCTATACTGTACTGTCAGGATGGGAATGTTAGAAACACCAGAGCAGTGCTGGTGCCCAGGACATCCAGCAGCACTTACCATTTGCATTTGAATGAATTTGAATTGTCCTGCTGTGCTGGGCACTGGTGAGGCTGCACCTCCAGTGCTGGGCTCAGCTCTGGGCCCCTCACTGCAAAAAAGACCTCGAGGGGCTGGGGGGTGTCCAGAGAAGGGANCCCTGAGAGGAGGTTGGGGTGAGGGGGGGGTCGGTCTCTTCTGCCGTGCCCACAGGGAAAGGACGAGAGGGAACGGCCTGAAATTGCAGCAGGGGAGATTCAGGTTGGCCATGAGGGACAATTCCTTCCCTGGGAGGGTGATTGGGGGTGGGAATGGGTTGCCCAGGGAGGTGGTGGAGTCCCCGTCCCTGGAGGTGTTCAAGAGGTGTCTGGATGTGGCGCTGGGTGCTGTGGGTGAGTGGGGATGGAGGTGGGGGTTGGACTGGGTGAGCTTGGAGGTCTCTTCCAACCTCGATGATTCTCTGATTCTGTGAATTCTTAAAGGAGGCTCTCAGAATGATGGCAGGTGTACCTACGTAGTGGTTTTAGTTCAGATCAGGGGAGTGCTTTTGAAGCAAATCCTCCAATCATTCCCACTTTGAAAGCATCAGGAAGCACAGAAACCTGATTCATTTCAGATTCATTAAGAAGCAGCTTCCAGGAGCTCACCAAAGGTACACCATAGAATCATAGAATCATTCTGGTTGGAAGGGACCTCCAGGGTCATCAAGTCCAACCTTTATCCCATCATATTCCTAACCATCAGACCATCAGACCATGGCCTCAAGTGCCTCATCAACCCGTTTTTTGAACACCCCCAGGGACGGTGACTCCACCACCTCCCTGGGCAGCCACCAGCTGGTAATAGGATGAGAACCAGGACTGGTCTGTATTGAAAACCCCCCAAGATGAACTATCAGGCTCTCAGGATTGCAAACTATTGCTGCCACTCCTCTGTTGAGCCAGATAATCTAGGGAAATAATTCTGGTCTGCTCAGCAGCCAAGTGTTAGAGGTGGGCAAGGGAGTCCCTGCAAGGATGGGCAGTGATTTCAGCTATGCCATATGAATTCAAAATGCAAATAAAGTGACTCACTATGTCACCAGAGATGTGACATTCTCATCATTGGCTACAGGTTACATCACATTAACTCAGTGCTAACTGCTACGTGTGTACACAGCTACCATGTGTGAGATTGGACTAGGTCTTATGTTGCCATAGAAGGAGTCTCATCTTGGGTCCTGGGTCCTTGGTGATGGTAGGTCAGGACTGTCTGCAAAAGAAGTTTTTTCTTCTTTCTGCTCTCTTATCCACTAGTGACTCTTCATAGCTTCTAGGTGCTCTGCAGAAGCTATTCCTGTTACCCAAGCATGGTCTTTATTGTATTCTCCATGGTCAGCCAGCTCTCACTTTGCTTTTCCCTTCCATTTGTTGTGATCTTCAGAGCTGCCTTGGTCTAGATTGTGATCAAAAATTGAATTTGAGGGGAGTAGTAAGTTGTTACTAGTCAGTTCTCAGGTTACTTGTCTGGTGGGTTTTGCTGTCTTCAGTACTATCTGAATGAGTAAGAAAACACTCCTGCTGATGCTGTAGAGCACACTTAACATAACATGTATGTAACACTTAACTCACTCAACACCAGCTCCTTCAGATCCACTTCTGTTGCATTACACAGTTGGCTCATGCAGGTAGATCCTCCGCGGTGCTGGAAAGAACTAATTGGTAATTAGTTAAGAAGTTGACTTCTTCTGAGAAGACCCTTGGTCTTGTAGACATCTCAAGCCATTTCTTTTGCAAAGCAGTAGAGACGTGGACCAAAATGCAGGTTTAGTGAAGGCTGGTGCAAAACTCTTCATTCTGTGTTAGCAAATTTGTAACTGGACCTGAATTTCAATTAGAGCAAATCCCTTGTTTAGAGGCAAGAGGTGCTGCCCCCAGTGGTTCTGCAGTGATTATGAAACTTGAGTAACTCAAGAAACATTGGTTTTAGGTTTCTGGCTTAGAAACAGGTACCCATGTGGGCTACCAGCCCTTCTGGAAAGCTTGCAAATAGGCTGTTCTGTCCCATTTCCAAGTGCATTTCTATTAAATTAGTCACATGTTTTATCTTTAATGTGACTGCAGTAGCAGTGGTTCTTACCCAGTACTGCTAAAATCCATCTAGAATTAAATTGGCCTTTAAGAAAGCACTTCATGTTTTCTCTGAGTCATACCAGTTTATGGATCCATGAAATCGTTTTTGGTCTGTTCAACATGTTGTTTAAATATTTCTAAAGAAGTTTTCCTTTCTTTCCTCTCTGTATTCCCCATCGCTCCTTCTCGTTAACCAGATCGAATTAATTAGAAGAGATTATGTGGCTAATGGTGGCTGGGAGACCTTCCTGTCCTATGAAGATCCAGAGCAGGATATTCTCGTTGGCCTTCTCCGACTGCGGAAGTGTTCAGAGGAGTCATTCAGACCTGAGCTGAAAGGAGGAGTTTCCATCGTCCGGGAATTACACGTGTATGGGAGCGTGGTCCCTGTGAGCAGTCGTGATCCCTCAAAATTCCAGCACCAGGTACTCCAAGCCATCTTTACTTCTCATAGAATCATAGAATCGTTATGGTTGGGAGGGACCTCCAGGGTCATCAAGTCCAACCTTTATCCCATCATATTCCTAACCATTAGACCATCAGACCATGGCCTCACGTGCCTCATCAACCCGTTTTTTGAACACCCCCAGGGACGGTGACTCCACCACCTCCCTGGGCAGCCCATTCCAGTGCCCAACCACCCTCCCAGGAAAGAACTTCTTCCTAATCTCCAACCTAAACTTCCCCTGATGGAACTTGAGGCCATTTCCTCTCATCGTGTCATCAGCAACTGGGGAGAAGAGACCAACACCAGCCTCACTACAACCTCCTTTTAGGTAGTTGCAGAGAGCAATAAGTTCTGTGCCTCTTTCTTGCATGCCCCTCTCCCTGCTATAATTGAAGAAGAGTTTTATTTAATATCTGAGATTCAGTCAGTTGCCTTGAATTGCAGTCTGCTCCAATAGGAACAGAAATAAATTTGAGCTCCTTCTTGCATTTCACCTGCTCTGCCTGAGTTTTGGCTGGTGTGTCCCTGTTTTGGCAGTCACAACTGTGCTGAGATAAAAACCCAACACTGAATGCTACCAGCATTGATTCGTGCCCATACAATACCAGCTCACTTGTGCTGGTGCTAATTTGACTTTTGAGTAGTAAGCATCTTTGATACTCTGGAGTACATCAGAATTCACCGAGTAGAAGCAAACAAAGGAGGTGGATCCATTCTGTCTCTTCATTTCCTTCTAAAATTGCTCATGTTTGATTGGTGAATTTCACTTCTGAAATCTGAAATAAATGGGAAGGTGAGATTTTATTTGGTACTGCCCAGTTTTATTGCAAAGGAACATTTCTTGAATACATTGTTCACAGAATCACAGAATGGCTTGGGTTGGAAGGGACCTTATGGATCATCCAGTTCCAACCCCCTGCCATGGGCAGGGACACCTCCCACTAGACCAGGTTGCTCCAAACCCCATCCAACCTGGCCTTCAACACTGCCAGGCAGGGGCCATCTAGACATATTCAACACGTTTGGACTAGATGTGAGCTAGGACTCCAAACCAGAAGAGATCCAGCTTTGGTTCTGAGATGTGTGTTCACAGAATCCCAGAATCACAGAATTCTAGGGTTGGAAGGGACCTTGAAAGCTCATCCAGTCCAACCCCCCTGCCAGAGCAGGGTCACCTAGAGTCCATCACACAGGAACACATCCAGGCGGGGTTTGAATGTCTCCAGCCAAGGAGACTCCACAGCCTCTCTGGGCAGCCTGGTCCAGTGCTCTGGCACTCTCACAGGAAAGAAGTTCTTCCTGAGATTCACATGGAACCTCCTGTGCTCCAGTTTGCATCCATTGCCCCTTGTCCTATCATTGGTCAGCACTGTAAAAAGCTTGGCTCCATCGTCCTGATGGTCTAAGTGTTGGTCTAAGTGATTTGGTGAGGCTCCCAAATAAAGTCCCTTGGTTGGATCTGGTGTTTTTTTGCTTCAGAGACACTTGTGAGACTAATTCATAGATACCTTAGAGCGTGGAAAGCTGTTTTTCCAAGCCCTTGCAGCGACTCATATGAAAATGGCACATTATCCTTCTGCTGCATGTAACATGCTGTGGCTTGCAGTGAGCAAAAATGTGAATTAAATTTTGCCCCGGTAGGTTTTGAACCTTGAGACTGAGCTTTTAAAGAAGCAATCAGTTTGTCCTCTTTGCCAGAAGTGCTCAGGGCTGATGTTTTAAATCAGCTCCCTTGTATTTATTAATCTTTCCTTGCATTAAGGTGTGGTTTTGCTAAGTGCTGAGGATGTGTGACCACAAGGCAGTAGCTTAGGGTGGAAAAAAAAAGAAAGGTAAAAAAAGTGGATGATTCCACTATGAAATAGTTAACACTTAAAAAATTAAGGAAGGAAAAAGTGGTCATCCTGAGAATTTGGAAAAAAAAATATAAAAAAATAAAAAGAGAGAGGCAGAATCAATTGGAAGTAGCCAGCTACAAACATTAAAATAGGCTGCAAATTGAAATTTCATGGCATATGACGCACTCGTGTTCCCTCGGAATAGTCAGTGTTGGAGAGGTTAATCAGAAAGTGTTCTTCACAGTTGTGGGGGCAATTTCTGATTAGAAGGACATTTTAGAATGAAGATTTCTCTGTGTTATTTAAAAATGCCTGTATGTGTTAAATGCTTTTTTGGAATTGAATCACATCTGCTTCAGTGTCGCCAAAGCCCCATTCTGTACGTCTTGTCAGGGAAACAGATGAACAAAGAGCCAAGCATAATTCCTGCATCCTAATGCTAGGAGTGAATTAATCCAATCAATTATTCCCGGATACCAACCAAGTTGTTAAATAGAGTGGAAAGGCTATTCCCTTATTCTGGAGCGTTATTGTGATTCCAGCAGGGCTCCTGCTGTGCAAGATTTCCAAGTGTAAATAGAGGCATGGAACCAATCCAGGATATTAACATGTTCTTGGGTGGTTCTTTTTGATTTGGCATCTCCTGTGTCACAAGCCAAGTGCAGGAGAATGGCACAGAGCTTGAGTCTGTGAGGGTCATGCGGTGGCTCGTGGGTAGCCCCAACAAGCCCTGTGGTCATAGAATCATTATGGTTGGAAGGGATCTCCAGGGCCATCAAGTCCAACCTTTAGTAGAATCATAGAATCATTATGGTCGGAAGGGACCTCCAGGGCCATCAAGTCCAACCTTTAGTAGAATCATAGAATCATTATGGTTGGAAGGGACCTCCAGGGCCATCAAGTCCAACCTTTAGTAGAATCATAGAATCATTATGGTCGGAAGGGACCTCCAGGGCCATCAAGTCCAACCTTTAGTAGAATCATAGAATCATTATGGTTGGAAGGGACCTCCAGGGCCATCAAGTCCAACCTTTAGTAGAATCATAGAATCATTATGGTCGGAAGGGACCTCCAGGGCCATCAAGTCCAACCTTTAGTAGAATCATAGAATCATTATGGTTGGAAGGGACCTCCAGGGCCATCAAGTCCAACCTTTAGTAGAATCATAGAATCATTATGGTCGGAAGGGACCTCCAGGGCCATCAAGTCCAACCTTTAGTAGAATCATAGAATCATTATGGTTGGAAGGGACCTCCAGGGCCATCAAGTCCAACCTTTAGTAGAATCATAGAATCATTATGGTCGGAAGGGACCTCCAGGGCCATCAAGTCCAACCTTTAGTAGAATCATAGAATCATTATGGTTGGAAGGGACCTCCAGGGCCATCAAGTCCAACCTTTAGTAGAATCATAGAATCATTATGGTTGGAAGGGTCGCTGCGTGCCTCAATTCTTCATCCTGAAAGGAGCACGGTAACAGCTCCTGACTCCCAGAGGGGTGGTGGAAATGAAGATTATGAGGCGCTAAGACAAGGTGTGAGCAGCAGCCAGGACCTGTCCCTGGGACTGTGGTGTCTGGCCACGACTGGTGTCCCCAGTCAGAATGGCACTGGGATGCTTCTGCGACTGGGCAGCGTAGGTAATGGCATCTGGCGTTCATGCTCTGGCTTTGTTTCATTCCCTAGCACAAACCCAGCTGTAGCAAGGTACCCGTTAAGATGTGTGATTGCTTTTTAGGGTTGGTTATCTCAGCAGCATGGGCTTGCTCAGCACCAGGGATCCGTACCAAGTCGACTGGATTTAACTTCATTCTGATCCTGCTGTTGAGAAGCAGTCGGGCACTGGAACTGCCCAGGAATAATTTCATGATCAGAAAAACACCCTGAGGAAGCTTTGCCCTAAAGCTTTAGTGCCTTAAAGCTTAGTAACCTACAATAAGGTTTAGATTGTTCCTGTGCCAAAAGCATGAGCCTTTTAGAACTGTACTGATGCTTACGTTCTGACCTTGCTTCTGCTTTCTATTTTTTACAGAACTTATCTTTTCTGCCTGTTATTTCTCCCATTTACAGGGATTTGGTATGTTACTGATGGAGGAGGCGGAAAGAATAGCCAAGGAGGAGCACGGGTCATGGAAAATTGCTGTAATTTCAGGTACCTTTGCTTTATCCCTTCTTTTATATATATATATATGTATGTCTTAATCTGAAAATAAACCCACAGCAGCCAACACTGCTGTGAGCATTCATTGTGTTAGGTAGGAAATGAGCATCAGCAGATGCTCCTTCGTAACGGAGTCAAATTCCATCATAGCTTTGCACAGACAATACTGTCGTTGTCAGCACATACCAGAGGACACACAGCAGGGGGGGACCATCCTCCTCTTAGGAGAGAGACTGCATGACCATGAGTGTCCTCCTCCTCCTCCTCCTCCTCCTCCTCCAAACACTGCTGTTTCCAACCCCGCTGATTCGGCCCCGGCGCGGGTTGTTATTGTCGAGGGCGTGAGGATAGCAAATTGCCAGCCTCCATTTTAGAGTCTCCCTGCAAGTGCCGTCGTTAGGGTGGACAGATGTGCTTTTAGGATACATTAAGCATTATCATGAAGAAGGGAGCTATATAAGAAAGAGCTGCAGCACTTTCTCCTTTTTCATTTTCGAGGCGTTGTGAGTGGCGTCGGTTCATCGCAAGCCAAGGTCGGGACTACCTTTGTGCCTTAATTCCTCTTGTATTAACAGTTATGGTAGCTATGGAAAGCTTTTATGGGCATATAATTTATATAACTGGTGATGAATTGCATGGGAAGAGAAACTCTTGGCATAAGATTGATGTGTGCTGGGAGACTTAAACAGAACAGCTGTAACACAGACCTTTAAAAAGAAACCCAAACATCTGCTGCTGCCCCACCAAAAACCCCCAAAAAGCAGAAATCCCCAGCTTTGATCCAGGCTGCTGGGTGCTGGAGGAAAGAGCTTCTCCCTGTGCTTCCAGCTGTGTGTAGTCCCTGGATGTTGAAAGGCCAAATTGGGTTGTTTGGACAAGTACCTGTGACAGGGGCCAGAGCACGAGCGAGGACAGCGCTCAGGCAGTGCCAGATGCTGAAGGGTAATTCTGTATTCTCTGGATTCCCTATTCCTTGTCTGCTCCAGACATATCCCAGGCCTGTTCCCCTATTCCTGCTGCACCGTGTCACTTTGAACTGGGAATTTCATGTCAGAGAAATGTCCATACCACGTTGCTCCTCAGTAAAGAGGAGAGGCAAAATAGAAATGGTTTCTTTCAGTTTTGCTCGTGGCACCTTGCACTGGGATGTGTGGAGAGAGGACGCTGAGATTCCTCTGAGCTGAAGAACACTTCTTTTGAGAAGAACAGAAAATGTACAGCAATTACTAAAAGATGATTTGCGAAAGCATTCGTGTTGCTAATTTTAGCTGGGTCTTAGCCAACTGATGTGGAGGATATGTTCTTTGCATCAAGATCGGAGCAAGAAGTCTGGTTTTCCTGCATGCACAGTTTGTGGCATCCTGCTAAGACCTTGTCTGTGATCTTTATTATTTTTTTGCCCCAGAGTACAAAGTACCATGTATTACAATTTGTCTTTGAATACAGAATGCTACATCATCTGCAAAGACCACAAATTTTCCAGCTGTTTCCTTGGAGATGTTACTGCTTGAATTTCAGTTCTCCTGTAAGTTTTATGTGAAATAAAAATCACAGAATCCCACACTGGTTTGGGTTGGAAAGGACCTTAAAGTTCATCCAATCCCACCACCTGCCATGGACAGGGACACCTCCCAACACACCAGGGTGCCTCAAGCCCCAGCCAACCTGGCCTTCAACACTGCCAGGCAGGGGCAGCCACAGCTTCTCTGGGCACCCTGGGCCAGGCTCTCCCCACCCTCACACCAAACAATTTCTCCCTCCCATCCCATCTCCATCTCCCCTCTGGCACTTGGAACCCATTCCCCCTCGTCCCATCACTCCCTGCCCTTGGCACCAGTCCCTCTCCAGCTTTCCTGGAGCCCCTTCAGGCACTGGAAGGTGCTCCAAGGTCTCCCTGGTGCCTTCTCTTCTCGAGGCTGAACACCCCCAACTCTCTCAGCCTGGCCCCAGAGCAGAGCTGCTCCAGCCCCCTGAGCATCTCCGTGGCCTCCTCTGGACTCTCTCCAACAGCTCCATGTCCTTCTGATGTTGGGGACCCCAGAGGTGGCCCCAGCACTGCAGAGGGAGGGGTCTTATGAGAGTGGAGTAGCCAGAAGTTCTTTCTCCATTGAAGAATGAACTTGGTTTTGCTCATTTTGATTTCAAAACAGATTTTGAATCTGAGAACCCACTGCAAGGTTAGGGCTCCAATGTATTGCAAAATTTTGACTGCTTTCTGGAGGGAGGCATGTAGGGAACTCTGCTTTGAAGATGTCTCTCACGGGACTCTATCTCATTAGCACTGCATGTTTTTATAAATGCTTTGGTGCAGTGTTTTGTTTAACACTGTCCTTTCTTCACCAGTGGTTTTCAGGCTTGCACTTAATGGCTACATCAGTACTATTCAACTCAATAGTGGCAGAACATGCAAGCTGCCTCCTCAGGGAATGCTCCCTCATCCACGTTGATGCATTTGCTCTGCCAGGGAACTACATGGGGCAGCAAAGTAGCAGAGTGGATGGTTGAATTCCTGTACTCTAATGGTTTTTAGGAAGGTTTTGTCTAGTAGAAAACTCTCTCTTTGATTTCTTCACAGAGAAATACATCTGTTCTTAAGGTAGGGAGGCATGAAGGGTTTTCATTATTGGCTAAAGTTGGGGCTCATCTCTAACGTGGTTCAAGTTCAGCCCTGGTTAGAAGTTCCCAGCAGTCTTGGTGGCAAGCAGGGGTTGACCTGGATGATCTTTAACGGTCTCTTCCAACCCAAACCACTCAATGGTTCTGTGATCATCTGTGACTGTTCCCTCCCTTGGTTTTTGGTAGGGGCTTCCCACACTGATTGTTTTAGGACAGCCCATTTCTGAGGGACCCCAGGTGTCTGTGTGTCCCCCAGTATCCACCTGTATGCCAGAGCCTTGCTGTTGATCACTGCGGATATTCCCATCCTTCCAGATGTGTGAGGCCAGATGCCCATCTCTAACTCATGCAGCTGGCATGAGGGGACCCTGCTTACTCTTTGATGAATGAATTTGGGGAGATGGAGAAGGCTGGAGGGGTCCAGGAGTCTCTGGCTCATTGTCTGCCCCAGCCTTGGATTAAAGCAGGGCTCGAAGTTGGTGAACTCAAGCCAGATTGAGGTGAATTCAGATGAAAGTAGGTATGTACATCACCCAAAACAGACAATATAGTTACAAGTGGTTATGAAAAACAGGAAAGAGAAGAAAAAAGCTGCCATATGACTAATCTGCTCTTAGTGAGGGAGCATTAGAGATGCCTCTCTCCCACCCAGCTGATGTGCTGCCCATCCTGATCAAGGCAGTATTCAACATTTCCTGACATCTCAGGCTGTGTCCATTAGAGCCTCGCTCATTACAAACCTCTCTCCTCCATGGCAGAGCATGCTGGCTGCCAGAGCCAATTTTCCTTTTGTCCAGACTCCCCGGAGTATTTCAGGCATAATCTTTTCCCCTCTGCCTCTGCTTGTTTCCTTCCCACGTACAATGCTCTTAATTAAACCTTCTTTCACTTGCCTGCCAATGCAGATGTCCCCTGTGTTAGGTCAGGTGTCGTGTCTTGTAGTGGCTTCAAAGAGGGGTAAAACTCCTTCCCCCCCAGTGACTCAGTGGCAGATTTTGGTGTGAAGTGTTTGCATTTTAACATTCTCAGTCCTGTAAAACCACTCGATGCCGACGTGTAAATGGGAAGCAAGGAATTCATCATTGCCTCCTGATGAAGATCAGTAGGACCATAATAATCAGATTGGGGTGACTGATCCCAACATCTTTTCTCCTAAGCCTACTGCAGCAGCCAGGAATCCACAACCCGCAAGGCTGTGAATAGAAATTAAACTGATGCCACCTGTTTTCTGTAGTCTCCACGATGAAATGGTTCATTATGGTGGGTGACTCATCTCCCAGTCTGTTGGTGCTGCTGGGGCACGCTGTCTCCCATGTTTAAGGGAACTGTGCTACTCTTGTCTTTGCCTTTCGCAGCCAGGGAGAAAAGGGAAGTTCAGAACCTTCTAAAAGTGAATGTGATGCATCACACTGGTGTTACATTCACCTGGAGAACACTGTGGGGAGGGAAACTGAGCTGGCACATAAATCAGAGGTGAAGTTTCAGGGCGTGTTTGACTCTGAAATACCCTAATTTTCTCATGTAAACAGCCTTTTGGTCACCCCAGAAGTAATAAATTCACTTTTGAGTAATCAGCATCTCATAGTTCATATTGGACGTTGATTCATTGGCCTTGGAGATTGCCAACTTCCAGGGTGTCCTCAGGAGATGTTTGGACGAGGCTCCGAAGTGTTGCTGGGAGGATTGATGGGGTTTGGGAGGATTCCCTGGAGTTTTGCTTCCAGCTCTGGGTTGGTTATTTTTAGAAATGCCAATCTTAGTAGCTATTAATAAGAGAAGAAGTGGCCCAAGATAAGTGGAAATGTGGGAATGTTAATGAATTGACTCTCTGATGTTTGTCTGCTTCAGATTGATGGCCTTGGAAAAAAAAATAATTAGGGGGATTTGGAAGAAGCCAAGGATAAACCCGTACTAGGGGATTGGTGCTGTGGAATAGCTGCTGTGTACACTCCTCTAGTTCTTAATGAACTTCAATTTTGAAGGTTTAATAATGTGACAGCTTTGGAAACAGGCTTGATAGTGTATTAACTGGGATTTCTGCAGGCATGAACAGGAATATCACCGTCCTCAAGCAAGGACACCTCTGAGAAAGCCAGCATTCTGCAAGGGTGTGCTGGTAGGAAGCTTTGTTATATCTACACCATGATATCTCTGACAAACAGAGCTTTATAACGTGGCCTGACTGTGCAGGCACAGATCAGAGACTTCCACCTATCTCACATCTCCCCCAGCTGAGCACGTTTCGGAACATGGGAACCTGTCTGTGTGTGGTCTCCATCTGCAGGAGCTTTCCTTAGAGTGGGCAGAGAAAGAACTGGGAAGACAAAACCCTTCACAAAATCTCATGGGCAGGAGCTGGGTGTATAGGGAGACACTGGAATGGGCTGCCCAGGGAGGTGGTGGAGTCATCATCCCTGGGGGTGTTCAAAAAACGGGTTGATGAGGCACTTGAGGCCATGGTCTGATGGTCTGATGGTCAGGAATGTGATGGGATAAAGGTTGGACTTGATGACCCTGGAGGTCCCTTCCAACCAGAATGATTCTATGATTCTATGACCTCTGTGCTTCTTCCTTCCTCAACAACCCTTTCCCATCTCGTAGCAAACTACCCCCAAGTTTATAAAACCCAAACACCCCCAAATTCTGAAATTAGATTGGGTAGGATATATTTAGAAATCAGATTAATGACGAAATGGAGGTGATTTCCATCCTGGTGACTTGTGATGCTCAGCGGTATAAATAGCTTTGAATCAGAGCTGTGAGCAAGAGCAGTTTTCAGGGATTTAAAAATAAAGATTGTTTTCTTTCACGGGAATCTTCCCCTCTGACTGGCACTGTTCTTACACTGCCCACAACTTGTAATCCTCCTTTTCCAGGCTGCACCAGAGGCCAAGGGCTTAAAGCTTCTTCTGAGTTAAAGCTTTGAGTGTAGACTTCTGGGTTTCATCTCCGTTGTGTTTATAACCCAAATTATCTCTGCTGTGCTTTGTGCATCTCTGAAGGCTGTTAGAGAAGGACTAATGCTCCTCCCTGGTGTGCCAGGCTCACCCTGGGGCACGTCCTGCACCCCATCAGTTGCCATTGTCCCACCCAGAGCAGGGTGAGGACCTCTCCCTACGTTGCCAGCAGAGGTGTTCATGGGACAGTGAGCAGATTTCTCCTTTAAAAGCACACTCAAACCAGGACTGCACAAATGGGAATGAACAACCCCATGGATCAGTGTAGGTTGGGGTCTGACCTGCTGGAGAGCAGAGAAGGGGAAAGGGACCTGGGGGTCCTGGTGGACAGGAGGATGACCATGAGCCAGCAATGTGCCCTTGTGGCCAAGAAGGCCAATGGCATCCTGGGGTGCATTAGAAAGGGGGTGGTCAGTAGGTCAAGAGAGGTTCTCCTCCCCCTCTATTCTGCCTTGGTGAGGCCACACCTGGAGTCCTGTGTCCAGTTCTGGGCCCCACAGTTCAAGAAGGACAGGGAACTGCTTGAGAGAGTCCAGCGCAGAGCCACAAAGATGATGAAGGGAGTGGAACATCTCCCTTATGAGGAGAGGCTGAGGGAGCTGGGGCTCTTTAGCTTGGAGAAAAGGAGACTGAGGGGGGACCTCATGAATGTTTATCAATATGGAAAGGGTGAGGGTCAGGAGGATGGAGCCAGGCTCTTCTCAGGGATGGCCAGTGATGGGACAAGGGGGAACGGGTGCAAGGTGGAACACAGGAGGTTCTGGGTGAACATAAGGCAGAACTTTGTCACTGTGAGAGTGACAGAGCCCTGGGCCAGGCTGCCCAGAGAGGCTGTGGAGTCTCCTTCTCTGGAGACATTCAAACCCCACTGGGTGCATCCCTGTGTGACTGCTCTGGGTGCTCCTGCTCTGGCAGGGGGTTGGACTGGGTGAGCTTTGGAGGTCCCTTCCAACCCCTGACACTCTGTGATTGTGTGAAATGAACACCATCAGTTCCTGCACTTCTTCAGAGCACATCAGTTTGAACTCCTAGGGAAAAAATCAGAATCCAGAGTTTCCCAGCAGACTCTTTCCTAAGCATTTTGTTCTCCCTGCTGTTCTTGGAGCAAACAGGTTCAGCTGAACTTCTCCTCTCATTGTAAGTATTTTAGCTCTTAGGGGCGTTCAATTTACAGGCAGAAAAAGGATAAAGATGGGGCAGGATTGAACAGGATTACCCTCACTTGTAACAACAGTCCCTAAAACCATACAAGGTTAGGAAGGAAAATGTGAGGTCCCCTGCATCAGGCACCCAGGAGCCATCAGAGGCAATGACCCGGGGAATGATGCACAGAGTGAGCTGGGCTGTGCAGCAGCTGCCTCGTGGTGTGCCTGGTTAAATATCACTTCATTTGAAGAGCACCAGTGGGAGAACTGCGTTTAATCAACTCCAGAGTCAATGACAAAGGCACTGGGAGTGTGTTTGGAAGGGAAGATGAGCGTTTTGGAGACGGGTGAGGAAGGGCTTGTTGGATTCTGGCAGCACATGGGGGCACTGGTGGGATGGGAAGCGATGGCAGCCATGGGTGCTCTGGTTTCATGGTGTAGTTCTACCCCTGGCATTGCTGCTGTGTGGATTCTCTGCTCTATTTAAAGCTTGGATGCTGGTGATCCTGGATGCTTTGGAGCCTGGATGGTAGTGACTGCAAGGTACGTCCTTCCCCCCAGAGGTGCAACCTCCTATCATGAGGTTTGACCCAACCAACCAGAAGTGAATATTCCCAATATTCCCAATAACGAGGTGGTTTTGGGGCCCGTTTCTGCAAGAGCCAGCAGTGTGCCTGCTCCTGAGCAGGAGGGAGGAGGTTGCCCCCCACCACCTAAATCAAAGAGCAAAGTAAAAAAGCGAGTGGCTTGTTTATCATGAAGTCGTTGCTCATTTAAGGTAATTTTCTGCATGAGTGGTGCCTTTCTACTCGTCTGATGTGAGCAGTGTATTAGTATGCAGGCTTGGGTAGCTGAATGGTAGACCCTGGAGGCACCACTCCATTATTCAGAGCTCTGGGGAGGTCTGCTCTGAAATGTCTGTTTTTCCATTTTCCAGCGTTTGTAATTGCGTGTGTGTTTTCTTCGCCTCCTTGTTGGTTTTGTGGTGTGGGGTTTGTTTTTTGGGGGTTTTGCTCTAAGTTGTACCTGCTTTGCATTTGCATCTTTTTTTTTTTTTTTGTCCCTATTAAAAAAAAAATAATAAATAAAGCTCTCTCAAACCTGAATTACACTAAAACAATTTTAAACATGTTACTTCTCTGATGTCCACGGGTCCTTAGGCACTGAAAACATAAAAACCTTTGGTGTTTGAGGCTGGTGGCTCATAAGCTTGATGAATTTATAATCCAATGCTTGGATTCTGAATTCAGGGGTTTCTCTCCTTTTTTTAAGATGCTGCTGCTCCCAACCCCTAACGAAGCTTTCCCTTCTCTTTCACCACTCCCTCTGCAGCCCCCCAGCCCGTTTCTGTTGGAGGTGGGGTTCTTCTTAGCTCTATTTTGAGGCTGTACCTCCTGTTTTGTGGTCTGTAGGTGTCGGTGCTTGCCAGGGTCCCCGTTGGGAGTGGGTGGGGAGCAGCCTCCTGCAGTGACTCAAGCAATTCAGGCTTTTGTCACACGCTGCACAGCATCCAGAGGATGATCTGGGACAAACACAGGCTTGTTCCCTGCATTCCTCCCACGGTGTAAGTACGATGCAGCCCTCGTGCCTCTTGTCTCTTTTGGTCCAATTTACAGGATGTTTGCTTCAGTCTCTGGTGCTGGGTGTCTGGGGAAGGCAGTGAATACTGGGTAAGAGTGCAAACATCATCTCAGCCTCCAGCTTTTTGTTGCCCAAGGACTTCTGGAGTGAGAGAGGGTGCCTTTGTATGTGATAGCCCTCGAGGGATTTCTCTGCCTTGCCAGCCTGTCTGCCTGCAACAACTGATAAACTTATCTGCCCATGCTTTTCCATGAGCTTTTTTAGGGTCGATTGCACTGCCATAAACTTATCTGCCCATGCTTTTCCATGAGCTTTTTTAGGGTCAGTTGCACTGCCCCACTGCTGTCCCCTATGCTTGGGAAGAGTGATCGTTCGGTCTAGGTGAAGGTGGATAAAGGACAGTCCTCCATTAAAATCTTTTCTGTTGTCTCCTTGAGAGTTCCTATTGCCATTGCTTTGACTTTGCTGCTTGACATCCCATAATTAGCCCCTTCTGACCCTAATCCTGTTTCTTTAAAGCACCAGTGATGAGTATGTGAAACGTAACACACAATAAATTCTGAAATATTACCAGTGCTGGGTCCTCCCCCTCCTAAATGACAGGAGCATAAAGCTCCTGGCTGGATGTGCTTAAATAAATTCATAGCTTGTGGGTCCTTTGTGTTTCCTCGATTGTTCTCATGTCATCCTCTGATTTTGGTGGTCACCTTTGGCAATGACAATGACCAGAGAGATTCCAGTCACTGCTTTACAAGTAATCGGAGCACTCAAGCCCAGGGTGCCCAGAGAAGCTGTGGCTGCCCCTGCCTGGCAGTGTTGAAGGCCAGGTTGGATGGGGCTTGGAGCATCCTGGTGTGGTGGGAGATGTCCCTGCCCATGGCAGGGGGTGGCACTGGATGAGCTTTAAGGTCCCTTCCAACCCAAACCAATCTGGGATTCAATGATTCTACTTGGTGCTGCTGTTGTTCTGGCTGGGCTTCGTGGCCTTCATGCCTCTCCCTCAAAGACTTGGAGCACAGGTGGCCAATACCTGAGCAGCTCTGCCCAGCCCGTGGTGACACATGGCTTAGCAATAACCAAGTGTGAGACATCCATGTGTCAGAGCTTCCCTGTGCCCGGGCAGCCTGGCTTTACTCTGTGCTCCTCCTGGCTCTGAGCACACTCTGGGCTGTTACACTCTGCCAGCTCCTTGCCAAGTGCTCCATCTCCTGCTCCTCTTTGTGAGAAGCATTGGGGAGGTGCCAAACTGCTCTCCTGTCCTGGCACCAGAACACCTGGCTTTGAGTCTGTGTGTGACATTACTGTTCATGTTGGGTTTGGGTTTTTCAAAGGATGGGTCTCCTCCTGTCTCAGGGATAGCTGCTGGCTTTCCATGTGGATTTTCAGTGGTACCATCTCCAAACCCAAGCTGTACTGTCCACAAATCCAAGCTGTACTGTCCACAAAGCCACAGACCCATGCTGCTGGCCCTGGGATGGAGGGATGCTGGGGCACAGGTTCCCTGCCATCCTTGCCCAGCCAGGGTGATGAGAGTTGTCTTTTTGGGAAGCAGTTGGGGTATCACAGCTCCCCATCCCTCTCCAAAGAGGTCTGGAGATGAGTTGGACATCCACCATGTGCCCTGGGGTGGAACTGTGTCTGCTCCACCATGGTGAGAGCCTGGCCCAGGGTGCCCAGAGAAGCTGTGGCTGCCCCTCCCTGGCAGTGTTGAAGGCCAGGTTGGATGGGGCTTGGAGCACCCACCAAATACTGTCCACCATGGCTTCTCTGTGCCCTTCACATGCATGAAAGCCACTTTGCTCTAAACTTTACACCACAGGCATGTGCAGAGCAGAAGGAGCTGCCTCCAACTTGACTTGCTGTGGACACAGCAGAGGTTGGTGGTTTCAGCAGCAGTGCCATTTGACAGTGGATGTGCACAGCCTATTTATTTTTACCTCCGTAACTCGAGTTTCTTGCATGAAGTTGAGATGGAGCTACCACTGAGTATTCACAGTGGAGGAGTTTAGGGTATCCAGCTATTGAGTAGCTGTCTCTGCCTCTGTCTCCCTAGTCTAAATCAGCTGCCAGAAGGAGAGGGACAGCACCTTTGTCACCCTGGAAGGGTCGGTGTCTCACTGATTGTCCTTGACAAACATTTTGGTTGCAGCAGGTGAGCTGCTGCCTCCTTGGCTTAGTGAACCTGAGCGAGACGCTGTGGGTGATGCTGCTGGCTACTCCAAGGGCAAGGACCAGGCATGCACAGACCAGATATTGATGAGCTGTAAGACTGCAAATCACTTCCCAGACACTAAAAGCCTGTTCTATAAATACAGTGCTCCTGCACGGAGGAGCTTCTTCGGCTGCAGTATCTGCTGTGACGTCTGTCAGCGTTATCTGTTTGTGCTGGCATCAGGCAAGCAGGCTGCCTTGGCTTGTACCAACAGGATTGTCTCCTTATCTCTGGACAGAAGATGCTTGTTCAGGGGCAGGGGGGTGCTGAGGGATGAGATTGAATTCCCCTATCGCAGGTGTCCCGGTTCAAACCGGATGCGCCCAGGTCCATTAATGAGCACCCTTCCCTTTCTCCTGTAAAGTCTGTCCTGTCACCTGTGCTGACACCTTCTCCAGTAGCCTTTAAACAAGCCTCACTGGTAATTATTTACTCCGGGGGCTGGGGAGGTGTGTGGAACTGCAGCCAAACCCACACCAGCACTCCCCATCTTGTGAAGCGGTGGCTTCATGTCCCCCTGCAGTGAGACTTCAGGGAGGTGGTGGAGTCACCGTCCCTGGGGGTGTTCAAAAAACGGGTTGATGAGGCACTTGAGGCCATGGTCTGATGGTCTGATGGTTAGGGATATGATGGGATAAAGGTTGGGCTTGATGACCCTGGAGGTCCCTTCCAACCAGAATGATTCTATGATTCTATCTCCAGAATTGCTGATGACAGGACGAGAGGAAATGGCCTCAAGTTCCATCAGGGGAAGTTTAGGTTGGAGATTAGGAAGAAGTTCTTTCCTGAGAGGGTGGTTGGGCACTGGAATGGGCTGCCCAGGGAGGTGGTGGAGTCACCGTCCCTGGGGGTGTTCAAAAAACAGGTTGATGAGGCACTTGAGGCCATGGTCTGATGGTCTGATGGTTAGGGATATGATGGGATAAAGGTTGGGCTTGATGACCCTGGAGGTCCCTTCNGTTGCACCCGTAGCGCGGTTCCGTGGAGGTCTGGCACTGCTGCCCTTCCCTGCCAGGAGCTAATTACTATGCAGCAAGATGATCACTTTTCCCCCAGCCCAGGTTTCTATTTGTGTTCCGTCAAGTAGAAAATTAATGTGGAGCCGGGCCAGGGATGTTTCACGGCCGAGTGCGCCGAGGCTGGAGGTGGCGGTGGGAAGGCAAGGATGGATTTCTCAATGGTGGGCGCAGAGGATCAGGTGATGTCAAGCATCACCAGCTTGCTTCATTAGCCTGATCTTCAGAGGAGTCGAGGAGCTGGGGAAGAGCTGGAGAAAAATCGCCCGTGGCTTGCACAGTCGTAATGAACTGCCCATTCCTCCAGAACTCAGCTGGAGAGTGTTTCTGCAGAGGAGGTGAAAGGTGTTGGCTGCAAAATTTGGAAGCGAGGAGCTAGCTAGTGTTAACTTATATTCACTGTATTAATTCATTATTGGCTGATGTTCAAGTAGCTGATGTTCAAGTGACTCTCTCTCCTTGGTCCAAATGAACACACGACCTCGTAGAAGCCCCATCAGCAACTCACTGGAGGGCCAATGAAACAAACACAGGTAAAAATGAGAAGAGATCATCAAGAATTTTCCCTGCCCTGTCCTTCTCACTTCTTTTTAATCAGTAATATTAACTTTTTTTGAGTGTTTGGATGCTTTTTATTAAAAATAGGTGTGGCAATAACCTTCAGATGGTGCCACCCAAACTGCTGAGTGTGCCTGTTGCTTACAGGAATGCACTGCAGAGATTCCTGGTAGGCATTTGGGGTCTTTCTGCTCTTTTCTCACACTACTTTTACTCACCAGAAGTCACCCACATCCAATGCAGCAATCTGCCCTGTTAAAGTGTAGGTCTACAGGAACGTTTCAAGTTGTTCTTCAGTACAGAGACATCATATTTATAACACTAATGATCTCTTTCTTGGTCTGGTGAGTAAGAGGAGAAGTTCAGAAGAGAAGGCTGGTTTCTGACCCCTACCTTCCTGCACTGGACAGGTACTGAAACAATTCCCTAAGCCATGTGCTGTATTTTTATGCTGAGGGTGGTGAGACCCTGGTCCAGGTTGCCCAGAGAAGTGGGAGATGCCCCATCCCTGGGGACATCCCAGGTCAGGTTGGACGGGGCTCTGAGCAACCTGATGGAGTTGCAGATGTCCCTGCTTACTGTAGGGAGGTTGGACTAGATGGCTTTGAAAGGTCCCTTCCCACCCAAACCACTCTGTGACTCTCTGATGAAGTAGATGCATGGGGACACTGATTGCTGAGTGTTTCTTCATTGGCGTTTAGAACCTCATAGCCCATAGGAAAGCAAATTGATGGTGAATGCCTCACATGCTTGGTGAGTCATCCCAAATCCCCAGCCTCTCAGTAATACCTTACCAGCTGGGTTGGATATTTCAGCAGCCATAGCTGGAAGAAGCCTCCAGACATTATGCAGCCTGTAGAGCTAAAAACCTCACAAACACTTAACTTGACAAATTTGGGTTGAGTAGCAGACACATTTCACTGGCCCTGTCTGTCTCAATGCCTGGTGGCCACACCAGTGGCAGCACTTTATTAAAGCATGAGAGAAGTTACAGGATTAACTCTTAAATATTAAATTTTGCTCTGTTTAGAGTCAGAAGATCTGTCAGCTCTGGCTTCATCTGTCACAGAGAAAGGCAGTGTTGGCATGGTGGCTTTCTCTCTCCTGACAGTGGATGCTTTCAGTGCAGCTGCGTTTGGGCAGGCCTGCCTGGTCATTAATGAAGTATTGCTTTGATAATAAAGAGATCAATGAGATGTAATCTCACCATCTGGAAGCTCTAGGATGGGCCTTACCTGCAGACTTGCCATTTAAAAATCAGTTCTAGCCAAGGCATCTCCCGTGTGCTAAGGGGCACCCCAAAGGTTGAATGCTGTAGAATCAGTTCTTTAATTCCACCATTCATTTAATTGCTTTTATTTAATAATTGAAAAGAAAAAAGTTATTGGTAACAGTCTTGGGTTTGAGATTTGGCCTCAAGAACAGTTCAGAAAATCCCCAAGTGATCTGGGGTTATTGAGCCTGGAGAAGAGGAGACTGAGAGGAGCCCTTATTGCCCTCTACAGCTACCTAAAGGGAGGTTGTAGTGAGGCTGGTGTTGGTCTCTTCTCCTGAATTGCTGATGACAGGACGAGAGGAAATGGCCTCAAGTTCCATCAGGGGAAGTTCAGGTTGGAGATTAGGAAGAAGTTCTTTCCTGGGAGGGTGGTTGGGCACTGGAATGGGCTGCCCAGGGAGGTGGTGGAGTCACCATCCCTGGGGGTGTTCAAAAAACGGGTTGATGAGGCACTTGAGGCCATGGTCTGATGGTCTAATGGTTAGGGATATGATGGGATAAAGGTTGGACTTGATGACCCTGGAGGTCCCTTCCAACCAGAATGATTCTATGATTCTATGAAATAGAGCAGGGATTGGATTCGCATGGGAGATGGAGGAGGATGCTTGGGATATTCAGGGCTCTCTACTTGTGGGTCATGGCTTCAAAAAAAGCCCAATCTTGAATCTGAAAGGCCATGGGTGTTTTGCAGTGGTGGAGTTGAGTTGTTGAGCTGCTGAAGGGAGATCCAGGCTTCAAAACTCCTTTTTATCGCAACCTTGCTTTGGGATTTCAGACAAATTACCCGGCTGCTGGGGATCTTGGCTCTTCTTCTGGGACGTGAGGAGGACAGATCCTCCCTGCTAGACAGAGGTGTTGTGAAAATAGTAATTTATAATCCTTGAGAAGCGAGCTGGGCAGGGAGAAAGCAGGGTTTGCCTTTGACAGATAAAAGAGAGGCTTTGGGCTGCGGATTTCTCACCCAGGTCCAACAAACAGCAAGACCCAGCCTAAACACAGGTTGGTCACGGTGGCTGGTGGTGGCTTTGACTCAGTTCATCATTTTAGCCCTTCCTAGAGAAAGGATTATGAAATGCTTCACGTTATTAGCAATCGTGTAAGTACATGGCCATACGTCTAAATCACAGCTCTTAACGACGACGCTAATTAGCTCTTTGTGGCTGCTGCAGCAGCAGGAGGTCAGGAAAGACTGAACTCTCCCATCCCTGGATTTAGTCCCTCTGGATCCTGTTGAAACACACAGGGAAGAGTCACTCTGTGGGGGAGAATGCTTCAGACCCCAGTGCTGCAATGTGCAAAAAAGCAGCAGAAAGAGTTTCCAGTGCTCCCTTTTCAAAGCCGTTTTACTGAAATATAAACATTTTCCATGATCTTTTTATTAAAAAACAATAATTGTATTCATATGTTCCATTTGCATGGCCTGGATTGTGCTTTTTAATGACTGACAAAGTAGTTCTCAGCAATTCCCAACAGGATCTGTTGTTTTCAAAGCAAAGTGGGTTTCTTTTCATCACTACCCTGAAAATCGGGATGGTTGTGTTTGCAGGATACTGGGATACATTTCCAAAAGCCTTTACTTCTAGTTTTCAGGGGATTTTTTATCTTCCAGCATCTTCAGGAACTTTTGGGAAATGAGTTGCCAGTTATCTGATCTTAAAAAAAATAAAGCTTTGCTGCAGGGATTGTTCCTTGGTTTCTTAAATTAACAATTTTTTCCAACTGCTCCAACGTGCTCAGGTTCTCTTGGTTATCTCAACCCCTTTGCCTTCTCCCCGTTGTTACTGTTGGGAGTGACTCACATGGAACAGCCTCGTATTTTCCCTGGAGATACAAACCCAGCATTGAGAAAAGTGTCGATGCCAAAGCAAACTCAACGAAGGTCACGGATGGACCTGCTGGGCGTTGTTAACTCGTGCATCAATTGAGGAACGTGGTGTGTGGGTTTTGGGTCAGCATCCATTGCACAATAGACAAGAAGACCTTCTCTCACCTTATTTTCCTACCACTCTTATGTATTTGAAACCCTAGTTTCAACCCTTCCTTGTATAAGCAGATCCTGCCAACTTGGAGTTGCTCCAAAGAGTGTTCTGGACGCTCGCCCAAGTGGCTGCCAAGTGCCAGTAAGGGTCAGCTTTGCTTTGAAGTCCTCCATGGAGTGCAAGTTTTGGGTGGCAGTGGATTTCACAAGGCATTTGTTTGACAGCTAGGGAAGTTTATTCTTGGACTTGGTGGAGGTCAAAGCAAAGAGTATAAAGAAGGGTGTGTAGTGATGGGATGAGGGGGAACGGGTTCCAAGTGCCAGAGGGGAGATGGAGATGGGATGGGAGGGAGAAATTGTTTGGTGTGAGGGTGGTGAGAGCCTGGCCCAGGGTGCCCAGAGAAGCTGTGGCTGCCCCTGCCTGGCAGTGTTGAAGGCCAGGTTGGCTGGGGCTTGGAGCACCCTGGTGTGGTGGGAGGTGTCCCTGCCCATGGCAGGGGGTGGCACTGGGTGAGCTTTGAGGTCCCTTCCAACCCAAACCAGGCTGGGATTCTATAAAAACCTAAAACTTCTTTGAGAATCCTGAGTCTGCTCCAAGACCCATGGGAAGACCCATGGTGTTTGCTCTCTCATCACTGATGTCAGGCTCCAAATCACCCAACCCCAAGTCTTGTGAGCCTCTAAAATGTGAGCATTGTGATCTCTGAATGTTGGCCTTTGGATCCTCCTAATGCTTTGGCAGCCTCAGTCTGATCATGGGACACACACTTGGAGGCCAAGGAGATTCTCTCCAAGCTCTTGTTTTCTTTCTGTGCTTTTCCAGCTGTGTTGGAAATGCAGATGTTTATGGTCTATCCCATGGCAGCAGTGGCTTCCGAGCCTCCTGCCCAGCTCTGTGCCATCGCTGTGTTTTCACCAGCCCATGGAAGTGCTGTAGATGCCTGCAGGAGCATTTGTTGCTTCCTTCTCTGTGCCTTTTGGAAACCACAAAAATTATATTGGCCAGCAGGAGCAGGGCAGGGATTGTCCCACTGTGCTGGGCACTGGTGAGGCTGCACCTCCAGTGCTGGGGTCAGTTCTGGGCCCCTCACTGCAAAAAAGACCTCGAGGGGCTGGGGGGTGTCCAGAGAAGGGACCAGAGCTGGGGAAGGGACTGGGAAATGTCTGAGGGGAACGGCTGAGGGAGCTGGGGGTGTTCAGCCTGGAGAAGAGGAGGCTCAGGGGGGACCTCCTGGCTCTCTCCGGCTCCCTGAGAGGAGGTTGGGGTGAGGGGGGGGTCGGTCTCTTCTGCCGTGCCCACAGGGAAAGGACAAGAGGGAACGGCTTGAAATTGCAGCAGGGGAGATTCAGGTTGGCCATGAGGGACAATTCCTTCCCTGGGAGGGTGATTGGGGGTGGGAATGGGTTGCCCAGGGAGGTGGTGGAGTCCCCGTCCCTGGAGGTGTTCAAGAGGCGTCTGGATGTGGCGCTGGGTGCTGGGGGTGAGTGGGGATGGAGGTGGGGGTTGGGCTGGGGGAGCTTGAAGGGCTCTTCCAACCTCCATGATTCCATGATTCTGTATTCCAACCATGTGAGAACGTTCTCATCTCAGAGCATCTCTTTGCCAGCAGCAACACTGGCAGTCGTGGGGAGAACGTCCTTTCTGGTACCAAGAGAAGCAGCCATAACCACCCCAAATCCCCGCAGCTGGCTCGAGGCTCATTGCTCATTCTGGGTGAGAACCATAGCACGTTGGCACACCTGACATGGCCCTGTCCTGTCCTATAGCCAGCACTAACCACAAATCCTTTTCCCAGCACCCCTGAAGGACAATCCTACTCACCAGAGATCCTACAAATGAGCAGGGGTCTGTTATGGGCTGATGGTCCAAGGGACATAATCCTGGACACTTGGCTTCCACACTATTAGACACAAACCCAGTGTCTGCTACTCAGGGTGTCTTGGTGAGAACTTTTTCCCTCAAAAGCCTCTTGCCTTGGAAACGTGCCTGCAATGCTGGAGGCAGCAAGACATCCCAAGTCAGAGCTGGGCAGCAGGAAAACCATGCTGCATGTGAAGACCAGCAGGAGGCAGGAGATGCCTCCAGCTGAAGGCTGCACGTGAAGACCAGACTGCTGGTCTTCACGTGCAGCCTTCAGCTGGAGGCATCTCCTGCCTCCTCTTCATGGAAGACTTTCCTGTTGAAGGGCAGTAATTTTGTGCAAGAAGCTACTGCTACAAGCAGGGCTGAGATGCTGACTGAGATGCTTCATGAAGCAGCACAGCGTGGGACCCCTGGGGCACAGGGCTGGCCAACTGCATCATCAGTCTTGTTAATGGCTTGAACCCATCGCCCTCAAACGAGGAAGAGCTGGTGCTTAACCAGTGCCACTTTATAGCTCTGAGATTAATGGAGGCAGCACATGATGCTCCCACGCAACCTCAACTGCCTTCTTGAAAAGCCACACGTTCCCCAAAGGCTTCAGGAGAAAAGAAGGGGAAGTGTTAAATAGCTCTGATCGAGGTGTTTTAAAAACCATCAGCTGAATTACTCGGTTGTCCTTTACCTTCAAGAGGGTTGTTCCTCAGCTTTGGCTTTCGCTGATCCTTTGAACCAAGTTGTTCTGGGCCACGGGTTGGGTGGCTGTGCTGTTTCACTGCCACAAGCTGTGTGTCATCCCCCAGCACCTCTGCTGAGGAACCCAGAGGAGGGGTTTTAGGCCAGATAATGATAAAGGTGATGGTTTTACTCCAGGTCAGAGATCCCAACCCCCCTGGCAGGCAGCAGAAAGAGAGAAGTGGACACGTGTGCAGTGGACTTGGGTTTTTCCTTGGCTTCAGATTCATGCTTCAGATTCATGCATTCAGGCCATGGTCTGATGGTCTAATGGTTAGGAATATGATGGGATAAAGGTTGGACTTGATGACCCTGGAGGTCCCTTCCAACCAGAATGATTCAATGATTCTATGCTGAGTGAATTTGGGTCCCTTCAGGGTGTGTTTAGTTGAGAATGGTGCTCTGCTGTGGTGTCACAGGGGCTTTGCCACCGCTTGGAAGTCCATTTTCTCAGGTGTTCCCCCATTTGAGGTCCTTTGTGGTTTTCCAAGCTTTTCCCAGCTTCAGCTGGAATGAGGGATGCTGGAGCAAGTCCAGAGAAGGGCAATGAGGCTGGGGAGAGGTCTGGAGAACAAACCTTATGGAGACCAGCTGAGGGAACTGGGGTTGTTGAGCCTGGAGAAGAGGAGACTGAGAGGAGCCCTTATTGCCCTCTACAGCTACCTAAAGGGAGGTTGTAGTGAGGCTGGGGTTGGTCTCTTCTCCTGAATTGCTGATGACAGGATGAGAGGAAATGGCCTCAAGTTCCCTCAGGGGAAGTTTAGGTTGGATGTTAGGAAGAAGTTCTTTCCTGGGAGGGTGGTTGGGCACTGGAATGGGCTGCCCAGGGAGGTGGTGGAGTCCCCGTCCCTGGGGATGTTCAACAAACGGGTTGATGAGGCACTTGAGGCCATGGTCTGATGGTCTGATGGTTAGGACTATGATGGGATAAAGGTTGGACTTGATGACCCTGGAGGTCCCTTCCAACCAGAATGATTCTATGATTCTATGATAGCTCAGATCTGGTTTTCAGGTGTCCTTTCCATACCTTAAATTAATAGAATGCTTGACTGGGGGGTGGTTTGGAGCTACATCACTGCTGGTTGGAAGAAACCAGTCAAAGCAGCTCTGGGTGAAACCACCATGGGCAGGAAAGGGTTACGGGTCACTCCCCCCACAGGAGGTACAGCAGTTCCTGGAGAGCCATTTGCCATCACCACGGTTTCCAGGAACTAGCTGGAGGGATGAGATTAGAGGGAAGAGGGCCTGCTTTTCTTGATGGAGAGCCGTGTCCTGCCTGTCCCCTGCCCACCAGCTGCGTGACAGCGATGCCGCGGCTCATCCCTTCTCATCCCCTGCTGACTAATGCCTCTGTTTGTGAGGAATGAGATGAGAGGGGAGACCTGGATCCTGGAATGGTCCTGCCTGTGAATGCTGTGGGGTCTCATTAAGAGAGGAAGGAGAGGGAAGAGGCTGTTGGAGAAGTGAGTGAGGAGCCGTCCTTTTCAACGAGGAAATTGGATTGCGGCCGCCGAGCCCACTTGTGTCTCTCAAGTGGAGCTGAGCTCATTTCTGGGAGCCATCAGACAGGGTCTGTCAGCCTTTAGAGCCCTTCAGTTCCTGGTAATGATGCCTGCAGCTGGGCCACCTCCTCTCGAGAGCCTGCCTTTGGGTTTTGTTATACCTGGGCTGCTCTGAACCCTTGACTCACGTTCCCGTGTCGCTTCCTCTCTCCCTCTCAGCTTCCCTCAGGACAAAGGATGTGGGGCATGATTCAGGGCAGACACAACAGCTCTGTTCCTGCCTTCCCCCTTAAAAACACCATAATTGGTCCAGATGTTAACGAGTAAACACCCCTGCTCCAGCACAGCACCGAGGAGGCCCAGTGCTGGCTGTTCAGAGAGGCTTTCAGCACCATCCCTCCATGGAGGTGGCTTTCCTTCTCCAGTTGGGTTGACATGACACTGAATTAAACCTTTCTGTCATTCTTCTCGCAGGTGTTGGCACAAGGAACTACTACAGGAAGATTGGCTACGAGCTGGAAGGGCCTTACATGGTGAAAAGGCTGGACTGATGCCCCAGGAGGTCCTCACCCCAACCAGCTGCTGGGAGGAGAGAAGGCCGGACTCATCCTGGGAAGAAAGCTCTCCAGGTGACAGACACAAGGTGGAAACCAAAGCCTGCAGACTGTGGAGGACTTGCTTGTGCCAGAGCCTACGGCAGCAAATGGGGCATCTCCTCTGGGGTGAGCAGTTCTCCTGAGATCTGCCCGTTGCCCCAGGAGAGGTCCGTGTACACCTGCCAGATCTCCAAGCCAGGCTCTGCTAGAGGACTGGAGTGAACTGAGAACATCCATTGTTTCTGTGACACTGTCAGTGGGCCTTAATGTTTCAGCCTTGAAATTGGGAGGGTTGTTCTGCAACATGAATTCATTCTTTCCCTGTGCATGTTTGTTTTTCCTGTCCATCCCAAGCGATGCCGTTCGATCCTTTTGTGGTAGGAGACCATGAGGATTGGAAGCCATCACCTTGCTGGTGGTAGGAACTGAGATTGAAACTTACACTGAATCTCTACCAGGACACACAACCATCGGGGAACTGAGGTTAGAAGAGACCTCTGAGGTCTCTAGTCCAACCCCACTCAAAGCAGGTCCCATTAGATCAGGATGGTGGTGCTTGAGTATCTCCAAATGTAGAGATACTCAATGGATGTGGATGGAGAGTCCACAGCACCATAGAATCATAGAATCACAGAGCCATGGAGGTTGGAAGAGTTCAAGCTCCCCCAGCCCAACCCCCACCTCCATCCCCACTCACCCACAGCACCCAGCGCCACATCCAGACGCCTCTTGAACACCTCCAGGGATGGGGACTCCACCACCTCCCTGGACAACCCATTCCCACCCCCAATCACCCTCCCAGGGAAGGAATTGTCCCTCATGGCCAACCTGAATCTCCCCTGCTGCAATTTCAAGCCGTTCCCTCTCGTCCTTTCCCTGTGGGCACGGCAGAAGAGACCGACCCCCCCCCTCACCCCAACCTCCTCTCAGGGAGCTGGAGAGAGCCAGGAGGTCCCCCCTGAGCCTCCTCTTCTCCAGGCTGAACACCCCCAGCTCCCTCAGCCGTTCCCATCAGACATTTCCCAGTCCCTTCCCCAGCTCTGTTGCCCTAAAAGGAAGGACCTGGCCATCAAGTGGCTGTTATGGAAGGTAACCACTGGTGTCCTGTGCTTTGAGGGCTTTGTTGGTGCCCTGAGTGTGGTTGAGCCTCCTGCCCTGCACCAGGGCTTTGATTTAAAGATGGAAACCAGAGCCTGATGCTTCTTGGTTTTCATTCCCCCAAGACACTGGTAAATGTGAAGCTTCTGACACGGTGACAGCGGAGGAGATGGAAAAGAAGGGGAAATGTAATTTCTGGGCAGAATCCGCAAAATTTTCCAGGGAATTTGTTTTCCTGGTGCCTCTGACATAATTGTGAATCACTCTGACGTGTCGAGCTCTGACAGCCCGGGTTGCTCAGGTGCTGGCCAGAAAACCTCACCAATTCCCTACGTTTGAGAGCGTGGCCCTCAGGCAAGTCTGGGAGATGTCGGACACAGCTCTGTGTTCTGCAAAGGCCACTGCCTGTGGAGGCCACCAGCAGCTTTGTCAAGATATCATTTGGGGGGGGTTGTGCCTTATTTTTATCTTCTCGTGCGTGTGTGCTCTCTGGGGTGATGTTGTGCTGCTCTGGCTCAGCTCCTGAGCAGCTCTCCAGGCTTGTCTGCACAGGCTGGGGTTGGCTTTGGGTTGTGATGGATGGATTTGCCCAGGTTTGGTAGAAATGCACCCAAACAGAGAGCTGGTTTGAACTTCTCTCCCAGCCATTCCTTCTCATGGGGACAGGGAGTTCCTCCAATGTGTGTACCTGGCCTTGTGTCCTCTCTGCTGCACCACTGGGCTTTGGGATGGGGGGCAGAAGGGCTCAGGTGGTGGAACTGCAGTCAGGTCCCCTGCCAGAGCGTGAGGGCAGCACATGATGGCCCAGGAGACACAATGGGTTGAGGAAAGGTCATAGTCACAGAATCCCAGACTGGTTTGGGTGGGAAGGGACCTTAAAGATCATCCAGTGCCCCCCCCTGCCATGGGCAGGGACACCTCCCACCACACCAGGGTGCTCCAAGCCCCAGCCAACCTGGCCTTCAACACTGCCAGGCAGGGGCAGCCACAGCTTCTCTGGGCACCCTGGGCCAGGCTCTCACCACCCTCACACCAAACAATTTCTCCCTCACATCCCATCTCCATCTCCCCTCTGGCACTTGGAACCCGTTCCCCCTCGTCCCATCCCTCCCTGCCCTTGGCACCAGTCCCTCTCCAGCTTTCCTGGAGCCCCTTCAGGCACTGGAAGGTGCTCCAAGGTCTCCCCGGTGCCTTCTCTTCTCCAGGCTGAACACCCCCAACTCTCTCAGCCTGGCCCCAGAGCAGAGCTGCTCCAGCCCCCTGAGCATCTCCGTGGCCTCCTCTGGACTCTCTCCAACAGCTCCGTGTCCTTCTGCTGTTGGGGACCCCAGAGTGTTTCTCCTGCCCTGATGTTCTGGGCTCTGCTCTCTGGCTGCCTGCGGTGGGACGTGGTGAGGACGTGGTGGGGACGTGGCACATGGGTGAGCTCAGGTGCAGGGTGAACAGTGATCACCCCCTCGGGGCAGGAGCACGGTGATTGCATTGCTGGAGCCTGGTGCTTTCTGACGTGAGAAGAAGCTCTGCCACCTTCAATATTTCTCTTGCTTCTATTTTTATGCCTTTTCCTCATTGCATTAAAATGATCTCCTGCCCCTGTCCTGGTAGCTCTGGAGGGATTAGCAAGGTGCTCACTGCAGAGCAGGATTTTGCTTCCCCAGGACCATGGGAAGAAGCCCATCTTTGCCCAGGAGAGCTGCTGGGAGAAGAACCCTGCTGAGGAGGTGGCACTGCCCTGCTCTGCTCCTTCTTGGAGCTGTGACCTTCTGCTCTCTGGTGGAGCACAGCATCAGGCGGTGGGTGGTAGAGCAGAGATGGGAGCTGCTGCCCAGGGTTTGGGTAGGTCCACCCAGCACAGGGTCCCCTGTGAAGAAAGCAAAGCCCAGGTTCTTGCTCCCAGCATAGGATCAGTTGCTATGGGGCTGGGACCCACATTATGGATGAGCACAACCCATGAGACACCCACAAACCCATTTTGAAACCCACTTTGTCAAAAACTTCAACCCCAAACATGTTGGGGCAGCTGTGGGAGAGCAATTGTCGATGGCTTTTGGGTTTCACAGCCCTGCAGGTCCATCAGCGCGTGGTGGGTGGTGGTTCCCCACTTCTACTTTGTCCTCCAGGCCATGCAGCAAAGAGCCCTTGGAGCAGGGAAGCTGTGCTGAGCAGGAGCAGCACGAGGAGGTGTCAATAACACCGGGAGACTGCACGTGGTCTCCATTTAAAACCAATTTCATCTCCATTCTGTGATCCTGCAGCTCTTTGAGAAGAAAGGAAAGCTAAGGAAGCTCAAAGGGAAGCAAACCACTGCTTCCAGCTTCAAAAGAAGCCTCAGCAAACCAATTAAGGGTGTATGAAGAATCTTGAAAGAGCACCAGGGACTGGCAGATGGAACCTCAGGAGCTCATCCCCTTCCCAAACCCTCCCTATGATGTTCCTGCAACACCGGTCCCAGTACCGACCCCTGAGGGACTCTACTAGTTACTGACCTCCAACTGGATTCTGTCCCATTGACTACAACTCTCTGACTTCTTCCCTTTAACCAGTTCTTGATCCACCTCACTACCTGATCCCCAAACCCATACTTTATCAGCTTATCTACGAGGATGCTGTGGGAGACAGTGTCAAATGCCTTACTGAAATCGAGATAAACCACATCTACCGCTCTACCATCATCCATCCACCTAGTTATTTCCTCATAGAAGGCTATAAGGTTGGTCAAACATGACTTACCCTTGGTAAAGCCATGTTGACTGCTCTTAATGACCCCCTCATCCTTGATGTGCCTAGAGAAAGATCAGCAGCCAAACAGCAGTTTAGGAACTCCCCGAACCCAAGGTTGCTCCAAACCACCCTTCAGTAACCACTCACAGCTTTCTTTTCCACAAACACATGATTTAAGCCCTTTGACCCTCCTGCTGTCACTGAGGATTTCAGCAATCCAGCTGTGTGAATCCCTCAGGCACCCCAAGTTCTCCTGTGTCAAGGAGGAAGCACCCAATCCAGAAAGAGGAGTTAAATTCTGTATAGTAAGGAGGAAAATTAACTGACATTCCATGTCCCATTCCCAAACCATAGCTCTTTGACAAACTTCTGTGTTTTTCTTGCATTATTATGAACAATCTGCTATTATTAACACAACTTTTGAAGCAGAACACCAACAGATTCACACACACTTCCATTTTACACTGTTCCTCCAGATGCTATTTACCCCTTAAATCACTTTCTGAAGATTGAGTTTGTTCTCAGAGTGCTCTGTGTAGCATCTCCAGGATTCTCCCCACCACCACCTCTTTCACTCACTTAAATTAGGGGTTGTCATTGCACACATTCATTTACCAATTCACTGGGGGGTTGGAGTAAGGCTTAATACATCTTGGTACCTTAAAACAAATAATAAAAGAGGTGTCACATGCAGTTTGAAGGAGATGCTCGGTATCACCACACCTTTTAATGCATTACTAAAAAACCACACGGCATTTTATTCATTTATAAAGTACAGAGAGATTAAAACACAGACACAGACTGGCTAAAAATATCGAGCAGCTGGGAGGAGACTCACCCAGCATGGCAAAACGAGGAGGAAAAAGAGCAAACGGCTGCTCTCCTGCCCCCTGATTTCCTCATGTGTTGCAAGGGTGTGCAAAAACCCATCCATATTCCAGAAAAATGGATCTGGTCTCAATTAAAAACACCTTGGAAGATGACCAGAGAGGTGGCAGAGAGCAGACAGTGGAATTGCAGTGGAAGGATTTAAAAGGGAAGGGTGAAGAAAGCTTCCCCCAGGAGAAGCTCTGAGTGTTTGGAATCCCAAGCTACAAAGGGAAACCCAGCACACAGCCCCGATTCCCCAGGACTCCCAAGAGGAATTAAAAATCAGGGAACAACCGGGATGAGGTGGAACTGGGTGCAGAGCTGCGATCAGAGCCAGATCTGCCATTAGCAGAGCATAGAAGCTCTCCAGAACAGGGTGACTGTGGATTTTAGAAGATGCAGAGCCCCATCTCCAGCTCATTTCCATCTGCACAGAGGTGTCGGGAGCTGAATGAGCTTCAAAGGAATCTCATCTGTCATTGCTGCCCACAATAAGACACAGCACCACACCAGCCTAGCTCTTCTCTAAATTAAACTTCATTTTTAAATGTAATTATTCAAATTAACTCATTTTTTCACATGTTCCCACAACAGCTCTTTGCAGGGGCTGCTCTTCTTGGGTAGTCCATTCGTTACCTGTTATGGGGACAGAGGCCAATGAATGCTTGTTTACACAGGACAAACATCTGACAGCCTGGAGGAGCAGGTGAGAAAACATTACCCTTCCCCATGGAAGGCTGGCAGAGCCTCTGGATAAAGTCATGGCAGGAAGAAAGATCCTCTCCTTGAACTGCTGAACCTTGAACCTGCTGACTCCTTGAACTCCCTGAACCTTGAAACTGCTGAAAATGCAGAGTCTTCACCATCTTAGTAGAGTAGGACAGAGGGAAAAAACAGACAAGCCACAGGGTGTTTCAAAAAGCTGACCCGTTTGAAATGTATTTTCAATTGAAATGGGGTCCATCTTTGTGAAACACCCTGCATTTCCAACAGGAATGTGTTTCTGTCCTCTGCCTGGCACAGAGGCACTCCCTGTGATGCCTTTCTTTTGGCAGTGGATTCCTTCCCAACAAAAGGAAGTCGACTCTGAAGGACACCACCTCACCTCTGGCACAGGAGGAACCTCCTCCAGGAGCTCCTTCAGGAAAGCAAAGATGAGCAGTAGTTGAGAGAGACATTAAACTGTTTTTCAGGGAGGGTGCAGAGGAGCCTCCCCATTTACCTGCCAAGATTCCAGCTCAGTCCTTTTCATTCCCCTTGCAGGAACAGCTGGTGCCAGCAGCCAGCACAGCAGGAAGCACGATTCCTTAAACTGCTTTAAGTGTTAGTGACGCATACGTTCTAATCAAGAGTTGGCATCTTTATCATTCTTTGTATTTATTTTAAGAAAGCATTTTAGTTAATCTAAGCAAGAATATTCAGAAGCAAAGAAAAAGGCATTTTTTGTTTCGGCTCAAACTTTTCAGAATAGACACTGAGCACTTTGCCAGCTCATCCAGCTCCGTTACGTGGCCGAGCACCACGAAGCAAAGAATTACACACACAAAAAAAGGCTCAGATTAAACCTTGGGAAGGCAAATTCTGTGCCAAGGACAAGTGACACGGCCTTACCAGTGAGAAGCCAGGGCTGGAAAGGTGGTCAGCACGCAACAGGGTGAAGGAGTCCTTCTCCAGAGGGTTTCTCCGTGTTCCTTCGCTGTCCTTCCAAAGGGCAGCAACAAGAGGATGCCCAAGGGTTGCTTTAAAAAGAGCAAGTTCCAAAAAAATCCTCTAAAGCTTTGCTGAATGTGGCCAGACAGTCAAGGTCACCTCTGCCAAGTCCTCACCTACGCGACTCGCTGTGTAAAAACACAGATATAAAATCATCAAGGCTGTGCATAAAAATAGATTTATTTTTGTAGTTCTCCTTTTAAAATTACTTTACAAATAAATAAGTTTATTGTCCATTTAAATAGAACCGTTCGGGAAGGTTGGAAGCTGGCAATAGTCTTCTGATGGAGCCACTTGTTCCAAAGGCAGGCAGAGCTGTTCGCTGTCTCCGAGGCCTCCAGTTCACAGTGGGACACCACACCTGCAAAGGAAACACACCAAAGGGGCAAAATAAAATACTTCTTGGCCCATAGCAAAGGTCCCCATGGCCACTGTTCTCTGTTGGGACATCAGCCGTGTACGCACGCTTCGGGAGGAGCACAGGGCAGGCACACGAGCAGGGATCCCTCCATAAAAACCCCAGTTCTGAGCAATGGTTAACTTGAGGACCTCTTGAATCATAAAATCAAGGAGTGGTTTGGGTGGGAAGGGACCTTAAAGCCCATTCAATGCCCCCCCCTGCCATGGGCAGGGACACCTCCCACCACACCAGGGTGCTCCAAGCCCCAGCCAACCTGGCCTTCAACACTGCCAGCCAGGGGCAGCCACAGCTTCTCTGGGCACCCTGGGCCAGGCTCTCCCCACCCTCACACCAAACAATTTCTCCCTCCCATCCCATCTCCATCTCCCCTCTGGCACTTGGAACCCGTTCCCCCTCGTCCCATCACTCCCTGCCCTTGGCACCAGTCCCTCTCCAGCTTTCCTGGAGCCCCTTCAGGCACTGGAAGGTGCTCCAAGGTCTCCCCGGTGCCTTCTCTTCTCCAGGCTGAACACCCCCAACTCTCTCAGCCTGGCCCCAGAGCAGAGCTGCTCCAGCCCCCTGAGCATCTCCGTGGCCTCCTCTGGACTCTCTCCAACAGCTCCGTGTCCTTCTGCTGTTGGGGACCCCAGAGGTGGCCCCAGCACTGCAGGGGGGGTCTCAGGAGAGTGGAGCAGAGGGGGACAATCCCCCCCCCGGCCCTGCTGCTCATGCAGGTGGCCATCATGAAAGAAAACTCATTTAGGTGTTTTTCACACTGTTCTGAGGAGGTTTATGTTTTGGCTGCCCTACACTGGAGACTTCGTTGCCCTGTGATAACAAAGCACAATGGAAAATAAGGAAAAAGTGTCTCCTCTTTGATTCAAACTTCTACTGGAGTTCCTTCTGAAGCATCAGGGATTAGGATTGTGAGAAACCCTCTCCATCTGCTGTGCTACTCCTGGTTTCAGGTTAGGGAAGCTGGATATGAAGTGAGTTTTCTGGCCTGAAGCACCCGTGAACTGGTGTTTAAGTCAGCTCCATTTGGGGAGGGTGAGCTGGTTTCCAGGTCTGTCCACACTTTTCTTCTGAACTGAGTCTGCAAACCTATTTCCCACTCTGGTTTCACAGTGAGAAAGGAGGGTCAACAGCAATGAGCTGTGCTGCTAGAGCTTTTTTTAACCCCCTCTTTATCCTTGCAAATTCCTCTAAAGCAGACTAACCACACCAGGGCTGGCCTGCCAACTAGTGGTACTGTTGCTATTACAGTATGCCAGGCCACCCATTCCAGGTGGGAGTCCCCAGAACAGCAGAATATTTGATTAATTGAATATTTTTCCACGATAAAACTGATTTTTCCAGATAAAAAGAAGCGTTGGTCTTGCCCGCTGAGATTCCAGTAGAGCATTTGGTGTGGTACCACACCAGAAAGTATCAGATGGACAGGAGAAGACTGGGATGAGGAAAAAGGAAGATGCAAGGCAGTTATCCTCTCCCAAGGGAAAACTGAAATTTGGAAGCAAAGAGGTTAGAGTCGAGTTTTATCAAGATCAGCACTGGCAGCAGATTTGTTTAATTAATGTTTCCCCTACCAGCCTTGGCACAGTTACAAACATGCCCATGACACCAAGCTGGAGGAATTACAGTTATAAAAAAGGATGAGGAAACATTCAGGGTCATTCACTGTTTCTTTTTACTGACTGGATGAAACTCAGTGATAGAAAATAAAGGTCATGGGTCTGTGAGCAAAAGTAACCCAGAATGTTACTAATTTGAAACAAGTCAAGTCAAAAAGGGCTTTAGGATAGGAGTAATTGAGAGGATTAAGTGATACAGATATGAAAGGAGAGAGATGTGATCCTGGAATGAATCAAGAGGAGTATTTCCAGCCTAGACAGTAAAACTCATGTGTTACAAGGACCTGAAGAGACTCGTCTACAGCAAGCACTGGAATTATTTGTATGTGGAGGAGATGAAGGAGATGGAACCAACCAACCAGGCTTGGATGGGGAGAAACACTGCTAAGATTATGGTTATTCTCTGTGCAGGGTGGGCAAACACTCAGGAAAAACATTCTGAGCTAAAGGACAAGCCCATCACAAGATCAAGAGTATTAAACTGGTCAGAAATGCATTTGTGCTGCAAAGGACAACGTCCTTCAGGGTAAGGACAGCCAGATGCTCAGCCTCAGCGACAGGATCAGACACAAAGCCCTTTGTTTCTACAATCCATTTATCAAGTAAGGCCTGGGGCCACCAAATAAGCAAGACCTGTGCCACCAAATAAGCAAGACCTGGGGCCACCAAGCCCATGACAGAAGACAAGACTTGAAAATCCTGGACACTCTGTTCTGTGTTTCCATTGCCCTGCTGAAAGACACAAAAGCTGACAGAGCATCTTGAATTTTACGTTGGATGTTGAAACTAAAGAGGCCATCAAGAACTCACAAGGATTAGGATCAATTTGTTTTTCCTGCAGGACTTGGCGAGACCACCAGACTCCCAACCCAGCCTTTTCCAAGACACTCTACAAGGCCTTTCCATGCTAAACAGTTCAGGAAGCTCTGCTATCACCTTGGAGCATAAAAAGTGCTTTAATTGAAAATAATAATGTCTTTAAATCTGTCATACCTGAATACCAGGGTTTAAGATGCCCAGCTACAAATATACAGAACTTTGCTAACTAAAGAAAAGCTGTAGTGGGCAAACATATTGTAAAGGCAATGAAGAAGCATGGGGAAATGCTGGAGTGATGGAAGAGAACTGCCCTGGTGTGTGGCAATCGATGAGATTTAGGGTAAAGTCCACACAGCACAGCCCATCCCCTGAACAACCACCATGGAGGAGGCAAAAGTGCCTAAGAAAGACACACACCAACACAATTCCCATCTCCAAACGCTTATCGAAGCCGTTTCTTCTTCCAGTTGGACTGCATCTTTCTACCTGAGTTTTCAGGTCACATTTAGAATCATAGAATCATCATAGAATCATTATAGAATCATCATGGTTGGAAGGGACCTCCAGGGTCATCAAGTCCAACCTTTATCCCATCATATTCCTGACCATCAGACCATCAGACCATGGCCTCAAGTGCCTCATCAACCCGTTTTCTGAACACCCCCAGGCACGGTGACTCCACCACCTCCCTGGGCAGCCCATTCCAGTGCCCAACCACCCTCCCAGTAAAGAACTTCTTCCTAATCTCCAACCTAAACTTCCCCTGAGGGAACTTGAGGCCATTTCCTCTCGTCCTGTCATCAGCAATTTGGGAGAAGAGACCAACACCAGCCTCACTACAACCTCCCTTTAGGTAGTTGCAGAGGGCAATAAGGTCTCCTCTCAGTCTCCTCTTCTCCAGGCTCAATAACCCCAGTTCCCTCAGCCGGTCTCCATAAGGTTTGTTTTCCAGACCTCTCCCCAGCCTCGTTGCCCTTCTCTGGACTCGCTCCAGCACCTCAATGTCCTTCCCATCATGTGGTGCCCAGAACTGGACACCATACTCAACTTTGATTGGGAGGGCTTTGGCCTGGAGGTCAGCAGCAGCAACCCCCCCACCCCATGAGCTCAGACTAACCTGGCAGACACCAACCTGGACATCCTTTGTCTCTAAGATGCCGAGCGCTGACGCTTTTTGCCATAGGAGATTTGCCTGATCCGGATTTCCAGCTGGAAGGCATCCAGGCGCTTCTTGGGGTTAAAAGCCAGCATATCGTGCAGGAGCTCGCAGAGATCCTCTGGCATGGACTTCTTGTTCTTCAAGGGGATTTGCAATTTCATGTTGGGATTCTCCAGCAGCGCTTCTCCGAGGGGAATGAGCTCCTTGCCTTGGCAGATGTAAGTTCCTGAACACAGATGGGAAAGGCTCTGGTTACAGAGGCAGAGGAAAAAGCCACACACGATGCCGTCACGCGCGGTACGGAGAGACAACCAGGAGGATAAAACATCTGAAAGATCATGGCTTATTGAGGCAAACATCAGGAGGGGCCGTTAGCAGAAGAGGCTTTTACTTTCAATTAGCAATGAAGATGCTGCACAAGGCTGTGTGTGGAAAAGGAGCAAGTTGGAGCACAGCGTGCTCATCCAGCAGTTATTTGGGCTGTCTGCAGAGGCTGCTGGCATGAACCTCCTCTGCTTTACTCCTCTTCACCCTGCAAGCAGACTCAGCTCTAGAAGAGGGAGGGAAGGAAAGAGTTAAACACAAAAAAAACCCCTTATTTGCTCAGTTAGTCAAACAGTTTTCAATTAGAATGACAGCACGTGCCATTTACTCTTAGCCAACTCCTCCTCAGCGAGATTAAGGAAGGGAAATGTAAATTTGCTCCTGGTAATCTAAATAATTTCACCAGTGGTTGAAAACGATTACCCAGCTTCCAAAGCAGACAGCAAAAGCAGCTGTTCTGCCCCTGCACCAGCAAAGCATCAGTGTTTCAAAAGGCAGTGACCTGGCTGCCTGCAGAAAAGGTCAGCCTTGGAAACTCCTTATCTCGAGTTGGCGGGCAGTGATTTTAATGAAATCTGTTCCTGCTTTGGTCTTGGCTGCAGCCGTTTGCTTGTTTCTGTAGGCAGGAACTAAAACATTTATCAATGTTTGCCCTTTTTTTTTTTAAAAAAAAAAGAAATAAATAGTAGAATTGGGACCGAGCCTGCTGGAAGATGGAAAAAAATAATTAAAGGGGTAGCACAGCAGCTTTTAAAGGTCCTCCATGGAAATTCTTTTAAAGAATTTAAACGTTTAAAAGACAGACAGGCAGGTAGAGGATGTGCTCAGAGACGAGGTAGATGTCTTCAATTATTATGTTAATGTGCACGGCTGGCATTCTCTCCTCTCAATATGGATTTTTCTCCTGCAATAGGCTTCTGAAATCATTTAGCATGAAGCATTTCGAGCGTGCCTGGATGTGGGGGACTGGGAGGAAGGAGCTGGGGAGAGAGGGAGAGAAGAGGCCGTTGGAGGAGTCATCCCTGTGAGATCTTGCATCTCCAACCCATGAGGAAACTCTGCCAGATGGCAGCAGAGCTTATCTAAACATCTTTTCCTAGTTTGTGATTTGGCTCCTTGGAACATCCTTTCGGCTCTCCAAGTGATCCCATTTGGGTTTAAGAGCATTAAAAGCACTTGTGGGCAAATGGAAGCATACAGATCCTAAACCCACAGCAAAGAGCAAAGCTGTGAGCCAGGTGCCTCACCAACAGCTACGAGTTTTCCCTCTTCCAATTCCTTAGCAACAATAAGGGCCAAATCCATTTTGGAAGAGCATTCCTCAGGGTAAGGAAGGCCTGACAGCAGAGAAGCCGGACACGAACTTTCTCTTAACCTTCAAATCCCAGAGAGTATTTCTGGCAGAAGAAATGATCTTCCAAAGAAAATTATTTGTAAATAGAAAAAGCATTCCCTCTGCCTTAGTGGTGTCTCTCCAAGAGCTGGAAACCCTGCATGAGAAGCCATCGAATTAGGAGCAATACAAGCTGGAGAGGAAAAAAATAGAAAAAATAAAGATTTCTTTGCAGTTCCCTTTAAAACAAAACTCCCAAACCCCAACTTTGGGTTTCTTTAGGTTGTAAAGTGCTTGTGGATGCCTGGAAAAAGCCACATCCAAAGAATTCTTGCCACAGCACTTGTAGCTAAGCCTAGGAGAATATCTTTTTGAGGATCCCTATGGATCCAGGACATCCACTGGCACCATGGCAGCACTGGTGTGATCCTCACCGAGCAATTCCTTCTCAGTATCCCTCTCTCGGAAGGTGATCCTCTCGACCATAGCCCAGAAAATGATCCCAAGGGCAAATATGTCAGCCTTGGCAGTGTAGTGACCTTCCCACACTTCCGGAGCCATGTAGAAGTTGGACCCGCAGACAGAGGAGAAGCGTTGCTGGTTCACGTTCCCCTTCCCCTGGCACACCTTGCTGAGGCCAAAATCTGCCACCTGCAACGTGCCAGAAGGAAAGCAAAACAATTTATTCACAAACATCAAGTTCCCACACTGCAGCTCAGTGAATTTCACACCAAAACCCACTCACACCAGGACACAAAGAGAGGATTATTCCCTCTGCCCATTCCCCAGCTCCTTCCCTGTCAGCTCTTTCCCCTCCTAAGATGGGCAAAACAGGCAACTGCTCGTTATCTTGGAGTGAAGTTCACTCTGGTTACACCTAATTGGGCATAAAGATACAAGAGGAGGCTCAGGGGGGACCTCCTGGCTCTCTCCAGCTCCCTGAGAGGAGGTTGGGGTGAGGGGGGGGTCGGTCTCTTCTGCCGTGCCCACAGGGAAAGGACGAGAGGGAACGGCTTGAAATTGCAGCAGGGGAGATTCAGGTTGGACATGAGGGACAATTCCTTCCCTGGGAGGGTGATTGGGGGTGGGAATGGGTTGCCCAGGGAGGTGGTGGTGGAGTCCCCATCCCTGGAGGTGTTCAAGAGGCGTCTGGATGTGGCGCTGGGTGCTGTGGGTGAGTGGGGATGGAGGTGGGGGTTGGACTGGGTGAGCTTGAAGGGCTCTTCCAACCTCCATGATTTTATGATTCTGTGATTCTATGATACCTTGAACAGCATCCAGGGGGAATTGGCTCTCACTGTTCCACTGAATCTCTCGCATCACCGTTATTATCCATAGTGATTATGATGACATTGATTTAAGCGTCCCTTGGTGGCTCTACAGGTCGAAGTCCAAATACCATTATTGATCCAAATGGTCAAGAAAGGACTCATCTGCACGGCACCGAGCTGTTATTTTACATCAAACTACAGGATCTCCCCAGACTCAAAGTCCAGAAGCAAAGTGCTCTCTGAAAAGCAGCTGCATGGACTTGCAGCCTGGTGCTACGAGGCTGTCAGCTGGTTGGTCTCCACCTCAAGCAGGGCAGCAACCCACACGAAGGCATTCCCCACCTCCCTGAACATCACTGTGTGCTCCAGGCAGCAATATTGGAAGCACTGGTTGCTCTAACAGGGCAGAGTGTTCTTCAAGTTTAAGGGAACAAAAAGATGTTGCTTTTTCTTTGACTGATGGTGATGTGATTGTCTGGAGCGGTGAAGTCTGACAGCCCTGGGCTGCTCCTCTCAGCAGGATGAGCACTGGGTGAGAGATGTTACAGAAAGCACCACCACGACCTCGACTTCTTTCCAAGGCTCAGAGAATCACAGAATGTCAGGGGTTGGAAGGGACCTCCAAAGCTCCCCCAGTCCAACCCCCTGCCAGAGCAGGAGCACCCAGAGCAGTCACACAGGGATGCACCCAGTGGGGTTTGAATGTTTGAATGAGAGAAGGAGACTCCACAGCCTCTCTGGGCAGCCTGGCCCAGGGCTCTGTCACTCTCACAGTGACAAAGTTCTGCCTTATGTTCACCCGGAACCTCCTGTGTTCCACCTTGCACCCGTTCCCCCTTGTCCCATCACTGGCCATCCCTGAGCAGAGCCTGGCTCCATCCTCCTGCCCCTCACCCTTTCCATATTGATCACCATTCATGAGGTCACCCCTCAGTCTCCTTTTCTCCAAGCTGAAGAGCCCCAGCTCCCTCAGCCTCTCCTCACAAGGGAGATGTTCCACTCCCTTCANAACTGGACACAGGACTCCAGATGTGGCCTCACTAGGGCAGAATAGAGGGGGAGGAGAACCTCTCTTGACCTACTGACCACCCCCCTTCTAATGCACCCCAGGATGCCATTGGCCTTCTTGGCCACAAGGGCACATTGCTGGCTCATGGTCATCCTCCTGTCCACCAGGACCCCCCAGGTCCCTTTTCCCTTCTCTGCTCTCCAAAAAAAGAAGCCCACAAGTGCTATCAGATGTTCAGAGCACGCTCACACAACACCACAACTTATCAAAAGCCCGTTCCAAAGCACGTGGTGCACAAGCAGGGGGGCCGCAGCAAGGTTTTGTTCCCTCACCTTCACAATGGGACTCCCACACTTGTGAGAGATCAAAATATTGTCAGATTTCAGGTCCCTGTGCACGATCTGGTTCCTGTGCAGGAAAGCCATGGCACTGCTGAGCTGCCTCATGAAGCTGTTGTTGAGCTGAGCGTCGGGGCTGCGGGACAGCAGGTACTCATTCATGTTGCCCCCATCACAGAACTCCATCACGAACCAGAGGAAGCAGGTGGACCTGGGGTCCATGCAGCACCGGCCTTTCAGGCAGGTCTCCACCAGCAGCAGATGGCTGTCTGATTGCCCCGAACGATGGCTGATGGGCTGGAAGGCTTGGCCATTCTGCAGGACGCACTCCTCCAACTGGATCACGTTTTCATGTTGCCTCTGGATGCTCTGCAGGGCCCAGAACTCCTGCAGAGCCAGCTCTACCTTCTCGGGCACGTTGCAGTGCATCCTTTTGACTGCCACTCTTCTTCTGGTTTGATTCACCATGGCCTCGTAAACCACCCCGTAGCTCCCTCGGCCCACCTCTCGCACGATGCTGTACTTGGCTTCCTTAGCCATCCCTCACTTCCACCAGGCCAACAGCAAGTCAGAGGAAAATATCTGAACTCATGGTGGTCCAAAACCCTGCAAAAGAAGAGGATACAAAGCTTAAAACCCCCCCAAACCAAGCAGCTTACAAACTATCGACTGCAAACGCTTCAGTTTTAGTGGTGTGTGCGCTCGTGCATGAGGAGGGATGGCTAAAGCAGGGTTTGGAGAGAAAACCAATATCCATGGTGACTTCAAGACATCATCCAGCACAATCCTGATGGCACAGTGGGACTCGACCACCCGGGAAGAGACATTGATTTGTCCACAGCAGATGAGTTTTAGTGAGAAAGGGAAAGAACGATGTAGGCACGTTCCCTGAGCAGGGCAGGGAGGGGAAGGCGAGACCTCCTGGGTAAGAGCTGAGCTTACTGTCACCAGAATTGACTTTTAAAGGAATAAAAATCAGCCAGGAGTGCCAGCCTGGTGCTAGATCTTCCACCTTCCCTTCCCCAGCCTCACAAATTAACTTATCCATCGATGGCTACGAGTCCCTGCGCTTCCACCGCCAATTTTCCACCAGGCTGTGCCCTGATCTCACCCTCTCCCAGCCCCTTCACAGCACCCTGAGCTCCCTGTCCCACCCCTAGGCCCCCACCCCAGGTTGTTTTCACCTCACTGCCCAGCACAGGCTCTCCC
>VZRW01006953.1:0-23214 GCA_013398125.1 Aegotheles bennettii
TTCCATTCCCTTAATCATCTACACTATTAGTGTATAAGCTGTGGACATTAATTACACTTAAAACAGTCTCAGAGACAGAAATTAATAGATTCTATTAATTAATCATATGCTATAAACTAGCAGCAAAGAAATGGAAGGACAACATTTGAAAAGTCTTGTTTAACCTGGACAAAAACATGATAAAAACTGAAATGAGGACAATGATGAGATTTGTATCACTGGAGACCTGGCAGAGCATGATGATATTGGTGATTACAGTGGTCAGATCAACCTAAGAAAATCCAGACTGTGTATGTTAAATTAGAAATGCTGGAATATTAGTGTAGCAATGGCAGGAGCTGAGGAACCGAATTACGGACTAGAAACACTGATGTGGGATTTCAGTGTGGATTTTATGAGGAATCAGAAGCATGGTTGGGAGCAGACATACAGTGATCTCAAGGGTCTGCTTTAGTCAAGAATAATGTGGATATTGTTTTAGGTTATGGAAGTAAAGAAAAAGAACATACAAATATTAACATGATGGAAGGGAGGTGGGGGTGTTGGAAGACTAAAAAGGATAAAGGGAGATTCTTAAGTGCTACCCAGTATTAAGCCTGCAGAGTTTTGCCTTACTAATACACTGCATTAAAGATATTGCCACTGTTGTCCAAACTGCTGAGAGCATCAAAGATAACGTTTGGTTTGCAGTCTCTGTTTTCAATAAATGAAGCTTTATTGTTTTTTTCATTCTGTATTTCTCTGACATTGAGTTCTGGTAGGAGCTGTTTGGTTCTTCTAACTGAGAATGATTACTGGCTACTGTTTATACAGTTGCTTTGCATTTATTCTTCAAAAAATTAGCACAGCTTTTTTTCCCAGTCATCCAGACCTTTCTTTTGGAGTTATTTAAAATCTACATTAAATATTAATTAATTAATTAATAAAAATCTGCATGCTTTGGCCATGCTTGCTTTAGAATTCTTGATCTATAAACTGTGTGGAAGCATCCCAAGTTTCAGTTGTTATAGAACATATTTCTCACTGTGTGTGTGTTTTTTCCTAGTGGCAGCATTTTGACAGCTTAGATTCCAGAAATGTACTTAATTCCTATCATTGCTTACCTTTTTCTAATTAGCTTTTCATTCCAGGCTTTTGATTCCACTTATATAATTGGCTCTTTAAAAGAATCAAGTAGATCATGTTTGGGTTTTTATATCTTTGTATACAAATAAATCATACAAAGTCCTGGTCACTTGTGCTCTCTGATAACATTATTTCTTTTTCCAAGACCAGCTCCTCTTTATCAGTCCATAATCATACAGATACAATGATATATTGACATATTGTTATATTTATCAGTACAACTCAGGTTGATACTTTTTAAGTTTGAAAATTTTCTACTGTACTGTTCAGAATTAGAAAATACACTGGGTTTTTTAGTCCCGGTTGACTGAAAAATTCAGCATATATTGTCCAAACTGAAGTACACTGTGGTTTTGAAACTTCAATTCTTACTCATTGTGGGTGTGTGGCCAAAAAGTTTACTTAGTGTGGTTTTATGGAGTGGAAGAGATTGTAGGTAGCCCCCCGTCTTGTGCTTCATCCACTAAAACATTGATACTGAAGATACTTTCATTTCAAGGCTTAAACCCAAGAATTGTTGACTTTGATCTGGAATGGCACTGTCCCTCTACTTCTGTCCTCATCCTTTTTACATGGTTAAAGCAGTCAATGGAATGTTTGATGTGAATCATTTCAGCATATATTCACACTACTAGTTATATCAGGATTACTTTTCTTAAATAAGCAATTCCAGAGCATTGTCTCCAAGACTGCTGGTACTGTGTGTGGAAAAGACAGTTGAACAGTTTCTCTTTACATTCATTAGTGCTGTGGTTCATTATTGTTAAATATCAATATTTTATGCTAAATGAGACACTTAAGTTTCTTACTTTCATCTTGCAAGAAATGATACAACTTTAATGTGTTTGTTTTCAGTTTGCTGTTCAAAGACAGTTGCACTCGGTCTGTGTCCATATAGCCTCATCTTCTACCCTCTAGGTCAGGCTGAATTGCTAGAAGAGTGATACGGTTTCTCTCTAAAACCTGCTGTGTACCTCATAGCTGGAGTGCTGGGGCTGAGAAGCAAACCCTTTCAGTCTGGGATGTTCCAACAGAAGGGAAAGGGTTTGCTCATAAGAGGACTGAGCTCTAAAGCAGAAATCTCAGGGCTGAGGGAAGAAGGTAACCTTCCAAAGGTCCCAAAGGAGAGCTATGAGTGCATTTACATTAGCAAGTCAGTGTGTTGGAAGGATTTTTGAGATGTAAATATTTAGAATATTTGGTGTCTTGGTGGTAGGACTCAAATGCATTACTGTTCTGCTTGAAGCAGTTCTGCTCTGTGTGGAACCAAGATTGAAACTGCACGTTGGCCACCATTTGGAGTGCTTGGCTAGCAGTCTGAATGCAAGGTCTCCCAGTAGTTACAGTTAATTTTCTTTCAATTTTATACCTTTTTGATGATGCTGGCTGCTTACCCTCTTGATGATTCCATCTCTTCCTGCTAAGAGGACAAACTATGTTTGAGCTTCTGTTCCTGTAATAAGCCACCTTAAGCTTCTTTACTTTTATCCCAGTGATCTAGTTACTAGTAGCATATTCCCATTCTGCCTTTCTTGGTAAGGACAGGAAAGCCATTTCAACATTTTCTTCTCTCCAGTATGTGTTCTGGCTGCCTAAATGAATGTTATCGTTTGCACTGCAGCCCTCCTGTGGTGTTTCAGTGCTGATATGCATCGTCACTAGTGGATCCCTGCCCACAGGCTTCAGAGACACATTCAGTCTCAGTGTGACATATCGTCTTGGCTCTGGGAATGCAGAACAGACTTTTCTGGTGTTATGTGTTCAACTTCTAAAAATAACTACACGTCAGGTAGCTAGCATTTTTTTTTTTCACAAGACCTACCTCTAAAGCACAGTAACATGATGTACTGGCTCCCTATAAAGCCACTCTATTTCTTCTTCTTAGAAAAAAGAGAAATGTAGGGAAGAAAAATTTATGAAGATGAATATAGCTCTAACTTCTGGACAAAGAATAACTTTAACTTCATACCATTTCCTTCAAGGTATTTAACTTTGTAACAGGTATTTATGTGGCTAAATTAATTTTTAATTAAATGAGTACAAGTAATATAGATTACTTCTTGTATCTCATCTCTATAAAATCTCTATAAAATCTCTATAAAAATGATCTGCTGAGCAGAATGGGAGCAAAAGTCTAGAGGTTATGAACAATGCCAATAAGTTTTATTTTGGAGCTCTGAATGAATGCCTGTAATTGTGTCTAATAATTCCTTTTTGTGTTTGTTTGCTCCAGACAGTGTCTTTACATATGGATATTAACTGTGATAATTCAAGTTTACACGTATGCATTCTCTAATTACAGAGAAGTAGCAAGGCTTAACGCTGCTTTTAAGACATCGGGATTGAACATTTCTATAGTCTGGCCATGCATACCAAGGCTAAGCAATAGCTCCCTCTTCTTAGTCAATGCACTCTCTTACAAATTTTGTATTCTCCTGTCTCAGTGATTCCTGATCTTTAGGATTTTTGTTTTTTTATTTTTTTAAAGGCTGTGACTTTTGATTTCCATGTCTTCCACATTCAAAGGTCAGAGTATTTAATAAAGAATACTGCAAAATATTTACTTAATGCTAGATGTGTGTATTTTCCCCAAAAGGCTACGAGGTGTGTTTATTTCCATAGTGTGTGTAACTTCTTTTATTAGTTATGAATCTTTTCCTTTCCATGGGTATACTTAAATTGTTTTTCCGATGACTGCATATTGCTTTGCTCTTCCAGAGAAGATTTCTGTGAAATATAGTATTTCTTTTCGTGGTCTATATTCAAACGCAGTCTTGATTTCTAATTGCACAGTGTTCTTTACCCCTTATTTTTATTTCTGGAGAATCGTGGTGTGGTTTGGAGTACTGGTGCTCAGAAACAAAGATATGATTGGACCACATACATCTATATAGTGGCAGGTCTACTTTTCCAATATGTATGCAGAAGAAAACTGGAAAACAAATGGTAACTTTTATATGTCTGCGAAAGTTAGTCTACACAGTAGAATATAGTCCACTATGGTGACAGTAGACTATTACCATAGAGTAGTTCCCACAAGAAAATTCCGCTCTTCCTTGGGCACAAGAGGAAGTCTTCATGAGAAGGACTACAGACTTACAAAATAATTAAGCAAAATGCTCACATTCAGACAAAAATTCTGTTAATGAAATTTGAAAAACATTGCATGTAAATAAATTGTTGGTCTGTGTAAGTCTGGATGTTGCTCAGGAGAGAGTGTGTCCTTTCCTCAGTTCACAGTGTACAAAATAAGCCTGCTCAATCCAATTTGAAAACTTTGTGATATCATTGTAACAGTGGATGTCCAAAAGGAGCACTAGCAGTTTCAGAAAAACAACACAGGCTTTTAGTCAGGAAACATAAAAACTTATTTCAGAAGCAATTAAAATATGGAACAAAAAGCTGCTCCTCAAACCCAGGTTGAAGTCTGGACTATTTGGGATTCATGGTAGAAGCTGCAGGTAAAATCATAGTATGCTGAATATTTTAGAGCAACATATAAATGTCAAAAATAGACAGTGTGAAATGAGGCTGCCAGTTCCCTCCATTGTGCAGACATTTACCAGGCTTTGGTTTATAATATCTTTTGATCACCTCTGTGTTTTTGCGGTGACTATTCTTTCTTATTACAGATTATTGCATCTCCACCCACGGATTGTCTGATGTTACCAGTATCATGGATTTCCGAAGCAATAAATGGTCTGATTTGCCTTGTTAAAACTTCATAGTACCACCAGATTCAGTGGACATATTTTTTGACTGAAGCTGAACGTGATCTCATATACCTTCTCCTTTCTCCCCAAAACATTTCCCCGTGATTGTCCCTACCACGTTATACTTTCCTACCTTGCTCTATTCATTTTCTAGATAGTGCTTTAAAGAAATCTGAACAGATCACTCTCTGTGTTCCAATGGCATACTATTTATTGCAGCCACAATTTATTGGCTGCAAGGAAAACTATAATTTGCAAACAACATTATGATGCTGGTTATAACATTTTTCTTTGTTGCCAGCAACAGAATATAGAAATATTTCTGTAGTGATGTGAAATTACAGATGCATTACTAAAAATATATCTTGCAGCTTAACAGATGTGTTGCAGTTCTAGACTGTGTTCTGTTACACATAGCTGAGGGTCACTATCTTTTGGGAAGTATTCATCTTCCAAGCTATACAGCTCAACTGCCGTAATTTACCTCAGCTGAATTTTTCTAAGCAGCTTGTTTTGATATAACTACTCCACCAGGTACACGGAAAATCTGTGTCCTAGTAGCCACAAAACCTAGTGAATCATCACTGAACAATTGTTACATTCAGTCACATTTAGAAAAGAAAAAAAAAGCAGATTCCATTTCTTATTTAAGCCTACTTTATCCACATATTGCTGTGTTTTCAGCTTTTTTAACGTATATGAAAACATATATTACATATATATTAAAAAATAATCTGGGTGTATTTTTAAGGTTTGCTGTGCATCTCCAGTTATTGTGCTGTGTACGGATAAGTTTTGGTAACTCAGAAGACTCTTACCAAAACAAGTAAACAAATCACAGCAGAACTGAATGTAATCATCAATAATCTTAACTGTGATGTAAGTAGATAAATGTAGTCATGGAATTACCAATAGATTAAATTATTTTTATTGTACAAAAATCATCTCTTCATGTCTGATGGAGAATTGAGCTTGACACAGTTTGGGCCAGGGAATAATTGCTTGTAAATCTCATCAAATATACATAGACTGAGAGTATCGCAGCAAATGTCTCGACTTAGGAAGAAAATACCCCTGAAATCCTGCTCAGCATTAGCAGGATTAGCACTGCACTTATTCCAGGAGATTGCAGGAATCAGAATCCTTTCCTTCATTGTATTTTGGCAGGAAGTAGCTAACAGTTTCTGAAGCATCAAGCTAAATGACTCATATACTAATGATTTTTTTTAATTGATTGCTACTGCTGGTCTTGCATCTTTCCTGTATATGCAAAACCACTATGAGCAGAGCATGAATGTCCCTTATCAAACTGCATTCCAGAACTCTTCTAATGGGTCTCCAAGAATGTTGGCTGCTCACACAGGCTGTTGTGTGTAGCTGTCCCTGAGGTTTCTGGGAGTCTTACTTTGTTTTCATTAGGCACAGCATCTCTACCTGTTGATCATGCTGGGGACAATTCCTGTTGGTTGGTAGAACAGGACATGAGGCTTCCACCTGCTAGTTGATGTCCTTCTTCTGCTGCAGACTCTTGAACCCTTGCCTTACTAGTTTGTTTAGTCCTTTAGAAAACCCTTCTGTCATTAACACCTCATGCTGATGGATTTCTCCCTGTCTGTGCCATAGATTCTGACAATATCATTGCTCCACTTTTTAATTATTTTAGTCAGCTTTTCATTCCTAGCATTTATTCTTATTTCTTTTAGTCTACACAGTTGTTTCTTGCCTGTCCACTTTTTGCCATTTCGCTTGCCACATGTCTGCTTCATATTATGTTGGGTAACCCATCTGTCAGAAAGAGTTTGGAAAAGCTGATATGAGAATATGAGACGTAGCAATAAAAGTAGTCACTTGACCTTGCCAGTATTACAGGAGTTAACATACTTCTTGTGTAACAATTTTGAACTTTCTTTGTTCCCTTTGTTCCTTCCACTTCAACTGAAAGTAAAACAGGGAAAATTAGTAGAGGGTATAAATCCCCATCCTTCCATCAGAAGGTATTAATGAACAATGTTTTGAGTGTTGGTGGTGGTTGACATTTTTGAACTAGCAATTTTCTGGTTGAGAAGTAAGTTTGTTCTGGCTATTTCCTCTTCTGATTGAAAGAATATATTTACCCTGCTAGAGGTAAAGTAGCTATAATTTGTTTATCCGTAAACCAGAATATCATGAATTCCATTTAAATGTGTTTATAAAAATGTAATTTCTGAGAGTAGTGGAAACATTTGAGAAGAAACTCATTGTTTCTTTGGCATGCAAATGAAGTTTATCAATGTTATACAGCAACGTAATACTTGGTGCTGCCAAATCACTGTCTATTCTTCTTTTCAAGATAATTTAAATTTGTTTTTTTCACATTTTTTATATACACAGTCTGGGAGCAGAGTTAGGATCTCTCTGACTTTTTCTTACACATAAGCATGTTCTCATTATTTTGTTACCTGTTATTTTATTGGTATTGAAACTGTTGGCTGACAGTTGATGTTACGTGCTGCAGAACTCCACTTGTACTGGAGATGAAAGCACCTTAGGAGGGTACAGCTTTACTCAGCTGATCTCAAAGTTGCTTTGCAATGTAAAGTCCAGATTTGAACTTGCTAACTTCTGGTCTGAGTTTATCTATGTATAATTGCATTTGAAATTAATAATAATGTGTATTTTTAAAATACATTTCCCTTTTTCTTAATAGTATTTGCACATCACAAACTTGCCATAGGTAGATCAGAGACTTAGGCTACAGTTGTCTGAAAAGTCAGGATGTATTAAGACTAATAGGACATAAGGACTAATTAACATAAGGCTAATTAACATAAGGACTTTGATTGTCATTTGAACTGACACATATTAAAAACTTGATTTGTTTTTGGTTATGGCAGAAAAAGTTATTTTGAAGTCTTTTTCTGGTGTTGTGTAAATGTTTAATCATTCATATCTAGTACAGGATGAAGCAAATAATCTTTTCCTCAATTTGAAATAAGAACAGAATGGCACCAATTGGCTACCAGTAAAAATTAATTTTCTATTTGTTTTAGCACAGTGATCCCAGAGGCTACAGTAGGAATTGTTGTCTGGGCATTCGAAATAGGTCATGCCTGTGAGTAATCAGTATATAACAAGAGGCTTTTGTTTTTTAATTGTTAATAAATGTTGTCATTTGGATTTCCTAAATGTTTAAAGCCAGACATGTGTTCTGGGCTTGGAGACCTGAGGCTGCAGTTAGTGGTATCTTTGGGAACAATGATAGTGAACAAAGGAAAGATGGGATTTATGTAGAACAAGGCCAAGGAATAATTTGGTTTCTGGAGTACCTGACAAATTCATGATGGTCTCCATGAAAAGCTCTTGGAAAATAATTCAAGAAAGCAGTCAAGATGAAATTAATTTCTTCTTATAAATTTTCTTTCTTCATATATCAGTCATGTAAATGGATCTGAAAATGTATTGAATGTATTGAAACATATGTCGTTATGAACATAAAGCACTGGGAAGCCTGACATTATTGCATTTTAGTTAATGGAATCCATGGATAGTTACTCAGTTTAGCCTGTTACTGAGATTAACAGCAGCAACAAAATGTGCAGTATGGGAGCACAAGCAGAATAATTACTGTTTTCCAGTAATTTTGTTACTTATAAAAGTGATAAACATAGAGGTAACTTGTCAGCTTGGGAATGCAGCTGGCGATGGGGAGGTGTGTTGGCAGAGGGCCTGTCTGAACTGTGATTCGGCAGACAGTGTTTCCGTAGCAGTGTACCTACCAGGAAAGTGCTTGAGAATGTTAATGACTTTTGGTTGGTTTCATAGCATGTGATGTGCTTTCTGGTCCGTGTATAAGAGGAGGCTGGTTCCTACTTTTGCATGAATTTCTGTTTATAAACGGATGTAGTGGCATCCTGGGTGGTCCAGAGCTGTGTTTGGTTTGCATTGATACTTTTATCTTCCTAGGAAGTAGAAAAGGTCAAGCAGTTAATGAACTTACTTTAAGGAATATCAAGTCCTCTTCCAGCCAGATATTCAGCTTTAACAACATTGGGCTGCTGAGCCAAGGGCCCATTTTGTTGTCATACACCTCCTGCTGAGAAACCCATTTTCTAGATAATAGAGTGACCACTCAAGTGAAGAAGTGGGACAGAGGAAGGCTGCTGCCTAGAAAGGTCTATCGCTGGGGCAGTGTTAAATAGCAGCATGTAGCAAGTAACTTCTGCTCCCTTACCAGCATTCTGTGGTATCTGTTAGTATTGCAGCAAGTAGTTTTCAAGGAAATGGGAGTGATGTGACCTATTTTTATAGCTGTTAACTTTACCTAACTGCTGCAAACCACACACTTAAAAACAAATGTACCTTGCCATTCTGTCAATGCATGACAATTTGACAATAGGAGGCTTTTCTTTTTAAAAACAAATTACATAACAAAGATTTAGCTATAAATCCCCTTGGGGAGAACAGTCATAGAATTTTCCAAGCTGTTGCTGAAGTCGGTGGGAGATTTAACCAAACTCTTCGGAAAAGGTAACAAGGAAGTGACATTGAGGCATTTCTGGTTCATCCAGGTAAAGAATGTTTGTGGCTGGAGAAGTTCTCTCCCGAGCATCCCTGCTGCTACCTCTCTCCTCTACTGTTGCACAATGCTTGTCCTCGAGGAAGTAAGAATTCTGTTTCCACATTTGTTTTCTATCTAAGTAAGATTTTAAAATTAGTTTAATTTTGTTTTAAAATCCAAACACTGATGTGAAAGCTCAGCTTCAGCCACTGAGGTGTGTCTGGATTTGGCACAGAATTTCCTGACTGTACAGATTCATTCCCTTGTAAGGTTTGTTAGATCACAGCACATCTGGTCAGAGTTCATCGCTGGTAATGAACACGGGCAACTTTGGCTTTGTTTCTTTTTTAACTGCCAGGATTTTGTTCAGCTCTATGAATCACTCCTTACAGCAATTAGGCATAGTGCTCCCAAGCTAACAACATAAATAAACATAGCAAAATGTTGTTGATGAGGAATGGACTCCCTATTCATAGCATGTTTACATTCTTTGGAAAGTACCTGTAGAAATAGTGTGAAATAGTGTAGAAAACTGTAGAGATACTCCATATATGAATAGTTACATATTACATCTAGAAGGTGGTGCAAATACACAGCCTGATCTAGAATATGTTGTAATAAGTCAGCCAATGTTCATTAAAAAAGAGTGTAAACGGGAGGCCCTTTTTAAACCACGAGCTACAGAATTAATCATGCCTAGGAATAGACCTTGTGTGCTAACATTGTTTCCCATGCCCACAAAACATAGAGAAGTTTTTGTATGTGTGAGCTAAGCTCAAGGGAAGGAACTTAATGCAAAATTCAAATCCAGGATTTCACTTAATTTCTTCAGGATTTGGCTCTGCCTTATTTGCAGTAGGAACTTGATTATCTGTCTGACAGAGAGAGGTACTGCTCTTCTAATGAAAAGTACAAGGTTTGGAGCAGATTTCAGATATTTCCTCATCTTAAAAGTCTAACATATCTTTCCTGTTAAGTATATTGCCTTTGTGCTGGTATGCAAAGTGACATACAAAGGAAGAGGATTTTGTCCTTAATCTTGAAAGTAATCTTGAACAATGATTTTCATTAATATAATTGTAATGCTCGATTTAAAATGGCAGAAAAAATTGTTTAAGGACTATATCCAGAGGTAAAATTATTTTAATGTTAAATAATACAATAAATAATATTTAATAATACATTATATAATGTTAAATAATAAATTAGAATGGTGGTGTAAGTTAATGTTAAATAATACAGAAATAATTATGACTCAGAGACATACTTAGATCAATTAATGGAAAAGATGTATCTAATTACATTCAGGTAATTATGCCTTGCAAACAAATATTAAAACTTGTTATCTGAGAGGCATTATCAAGCATAAGCTGAAATGAAGGTAAAATGCTGACAGGACAATGCAGCCTGAGAGGGCTGACCTAGTGATTATTACTTATCATTGTTGCTGATTATAGAGGCAAATTTTATGACTTTGCCTGTTTGAAATAAAAACCCAAAAAATAAAAAAACCCCAAACAACCCCCCAAAACTAAAGAAACACAACACCCAAATATTTACCCATTAGTATTGTACTATGCAATGTTATACTTTGTTAGCCACTTGTAAAATAATATTTTAAACTGTTGATTTAGTGTGATCCCACTCTAATAAATGTTCTGTGAAATTCAACAAAAGGTTTTTTTTAATTTGGGAAAGCGTGGGTGTTTTTTGAAGGTGGAATAATTGCATGCCCTCTACACTGGCCATCTCATTTGGGTTGATAGCTGACTGGTAGAGTGATTAGGCCAACACATAAGCAGTGGGTTTGGGTATTCGTACTGTTACCTGTTGAAAGGTCCTGATTTTCCAGGGGTTGTTATATGCAGCTTTTGAAATTCAGTCTTTTAAAAAGTTTTCTGAAGATCTAAATATCCTGATACTTTCAAAAATATTTGTCTTTTCTTAAAATGAACTTTAAAAATATTATTATATCTGTGAATAATTTAATAATATTCAAGCTATTCAACAAAAAAGCATCCTAGTGAAAAATGAATAAAATATTCAAAATGCAAATGAATGTGAGTTTTGGTTGTGCATGTTTTTTTATGTATTGCTGTAGAAAATCTTGGGAAACATTGCTTGACTTCTTATGTCAATAGGGACTGCAGTGCACTATAATTTTGGGATTACTTTTAAATGGCCATTATGTCATGCTATTGCCATTTCATTTTTAGTGTTGTGTTTAGAAATGGGATGGAGTTTGCAGGCACTAGTTTTTCCATACTTTGGGGATGCATCAGTGAGAAAAGAAAGACTATTATTGTTATTGAAAGGGAATTTTATCAGGAGCCGATTTTTTAAAACAGCCTCACCCTGACCCCCTTCAATCCTTAAATAAACTAATTAGCTTTATACACTCCGTCTACTATAATTGCATGGAAATCCTTTCCATTTGAGTAAGGCTCTGCTCTACAGGGTTTGGAGGCGTGGCTATGATAGGGTGAGGAATAATGGATGAAGAATCATTTGGGAAAAGGCATTTTAGAATATTTTAAGAGATTGAAAATATAAGAAGGGGATGTGAAGAAACTAAACATAAGCTGAATACACTATAACGTGAGATGTATGTACTTCTAAAAGGTCTAAATTAAAACTTGAAACACTGTTAATTGTTTTAATTCCTTCATAGTTGTAAAAGCAGAGTGAAACAACTTTCAGTCAGGAATTAGAATAAGGAGATGTTTGTATAGTGGAAATCATAGATTATGGCAGATTTTCAGATGTTTTAGCCTACCTGACAAGTGCTGCTAACAACATTTGTGTTAGAATAATATCTTGTAAAACAATAGTCCTCATCAGGAGTAAACTATCTAAGGAAAAATAATATAAACCATAGAACCTGAGTGTGTGTTAAGTTTATTGCATTTAGCTACTACCATTTCTTCAAGTAAGTTTTCTTGAATGTCTAATTTGTGTTAATATGAAACTGTAATTTACATCTGCTTCAGCTAGGAGTAAAGCAGAGTGGTATATTTTGAAGGTGTTAAAAGGAGTTCCTGCAAGCTTCTGCTCTGCCATTATACAGACTAGGTGCCATTCACTATGGTATTTTGACCTTTAACATCAGATTTTGAATGCAGCTCAGGAACTTTCTTTGGCCTCTTCATTTTAATGCAACCCAAACGCTTCCTGAGCAAGCCATTAGGCAGCAGCCAAATTTTGTTTTAATCAAATGGACTCATAGATGGGTTGTTTTCTGTGTCTGGCCAGGATTCTGATTTGCAAACATAAAAGGGGACTTAGAACTTCAGGATGCTGTTAGCAAAGTAGTACTGAAACAAATAATTCAAGAAATCATGTAGAGCCACTGTGTTTAAAAAAATTATGTATACATAAGAGTATGCAGTATGAACACTTTCACGTAGCAATCAACACAAAATTAAAGCAAAGTCTTGCTGGAGGATGTCACTTCACTTCCACGGGTTAGTATGCTGTGACACAATTGCATCCTGCAATGAAGGTCAGTGCAGAAAACCCAGTGGGCTTCTCAGTCTGCAGTAACATTGGGTGTACAGTGATCTGCGTTACAGTTCACAAAATCCATGTCCGGTAGGTCCAGTCTGTGATGCAGATTTATTTGCTATACAGCAAATGAACACGTTATTATTCCTTTGAGTATACAAGCAGCACAGTAGAAAGCAGCTGCTTTGGAAACTCCATCTCTGCCTGTATAAAAGCTTGTATTGCACCCAGTAGTTTTCTCTTTATTGGAAGCAGGTGGAACCATCACTGTTTCTCAAAGGGTGGACTAGCTCTGCTGCGGAAGAGGGAACTGTGCTCTGATCCTTGTTCAAGGCTCTTGTCAAACCCAGGACTGAACTGGTTAACTTTTAATAAGCTCGGACTTAAAATAGAAATAAACTTACAATTGAAAATCCATTTAACACAAGCATCTGAAATGTAACAACTTTCTTATCATTACTAAGAAGGACCTGAAGATAGTTACATTAATAGCTAACTGCTCCAAACCCTTAGTGCTGCTTTTAGAAACAAACCTCAAAAGAAACCCTTTCCTGGTTTAAAACATTTCTATTATGTATGTTATGTCTTTCTATTATATATGTAATGTTAGTGAAGAATTGAGGAAACTGTCACATTTTCTTACAGAGAGCCATGAGATGTAGAGCCATATCTCCTTAGCCTCAGCTACTTTAACCATCCGGTCAGCATTTAAGATGCACAAAACGCTTTCAAACTGCAAACACCTAGACAAGTGCCATGTTCTGTACCTCTTCAGCAGAAGTGAAAAGACCGCCTTGAAAATTTAGCCCGTGAAAACTTTATCTGTAAGCTTCAAATCTGCAAAGTATCTATTAAGAAATTAATTTTAAGCAATAAATGTTGAATGCGCCAAAAGGTTTGTAAATGATGCACTGGTTGAAAACTTCATACCTGCAGCATATGCTGTAGCCAGTAAAAAATGGAAAGGTTGTGATTATGGATACCTCTGCAGATCAAATTGTTTTCTTCCTCAGCATGCAATTTTCTACTCTTAAAGTATATTTCGTCTCAGTAACAGGTGGAGATGCTGATTGCAAAACACAGAATGATATTCTCAAAAATTGTATGCTTGTGAATACCAGGACTAATTAAGACCTGCTACTTGTGAATAGGCCACTCTGTCACACTCATGCTCTTACATTTTAGGACATATTGTCTATGTGCCTTGACTCCACCAGCAAAGACTTCCTATTTCAGAGGGACGAGTAGAGAACATGACATCTAATAAGGCAACCTTAAGCTGCTGGTGATAGTTTTATTAGTATTCTTCCTGTTTTAATTAATGAAACACTTTGAGTCAAGAAATGATGACTAGAACAATATTCAGGAAAAGTTAAACTTTAAAAAAAGTAATTTTTAAATTGCTGCCTAGCATTCCTCAACATAAGGAATTTTTCCTACAGAAAAAGAAAAATCAATTTTTATTCTTACATATATTGGAACAAATTAATTCAGGGCATAGTTTTAGTGAAAATAATAGAATTACATTATAGTCCAGGATGAATTACAAGCTAGCAGGACATTAGCTCTTTCTGTCAGGTGAAATTCCAAACTTTTAACCTTTTATGTATTAAGTATTTTAAAGGTCCAATCATTCCTTGACCTTCTAAAAGATTTCCTGGATTTAATAAATCAGTATAATACTTTATTTCATTCTAACATTTATATTGCTCCCTCACTCCAGAAATCAATGACTCATTTTCTTCCATTTCAACCGCACAAAACATTTCCTGCAGTGATCTGTTCAACTATTTTGAGTGTGTTCATCACAGTTTCACCTACTGGGCAGTATCATGCTAACAGCTGTTTCTCACAAGATGTGTGTAATGCATGCATATAGCTTCAGTGAGGATTCAACCCCTTTTGGTAAATCAGGACTATATCTGTCATCACACGTGGTGCTTAAACTAAAGTATAATGCTGGGAGTACAGGGGAATACTGACTGATTATTTTCTTCCACTGAGCAGTTCTACTACCACCTTTCTTATTACAGAGTGCAAAGAGAAATGAGCCAAACTTCTCATTCTTCCTCCTGCTCTGAAGCCAGAAGAACTACAGGTCTCAGAGAATATGAAACATCTCCTCTCTGGGTGATATGTTGCCTATAACTTGCTCTATAAACACTCAGATACTGAGGAAGTCAAACATAAGCTTTTGGCACAAGTTACGCATGAAATGACCTGCAAAATTTCTTCCTCTTTCATGCATCTGGTTTTCTATGGATTAGGTAGTATGGTAGTATGATTCTACCCAGTGCCAGACTTTTGGAAAAGAATTTGAGACGATTGTATTTTAAGTTTCTCTTTTTAGACTAGTTTATACGGTCAGCTTCGGCTTTTCTGAATAGAACTAGAGGATGAGATGGAGTAGGAACTATTAGAAATATTTTGAATCATCTAAATAATATTCTTCACACCTCTGTTTTAAACATCATGTTACATTAACACGCTCACGACTTTCTTAAAAGTTTGTGGAAACCTTTTCCCCACTCATAAGAATCTGCCCGTTTTGTCTTCTGTGCCTGAATCATAACACCCAAATAGATGCCATCCTTTCCTGAACGAGTGCAGTAGCAATTCATACACATCTTCTCTTGCCCTCCCACTGTATCCATTACAAGGCACCTGAAACCTGTGCCAGCAAAGTAGGAATCTGCCTGCTGTTGTTCATTCTTCTAGACACAGAGCTTTGTGCACATAAATGTGATATATGCCTTTTTACTGTAAGGTTCTGCTGTCATTGATTTTCTTTGCTCACTTTTAACAAGTCATTGGGGAAAATAATTGTTCAGCGGATATGAAATTCTATATAATCCAGTACTTTTGTGTCTTCTCCATGTGTCTTTCCAGTGGATCAGGTTAGAGCTACTTCGTCTTTTAGCTGTGAAAGACAAAAAAGTCCATGCACCAGGACTGGCATATAGTTGTACTTTTTAGTAAGTGAATATGATAAAATTTGAGAATATTCTGTATTTTCTCTCTTAAAACACTAAGATGTTGCTATTGCTGGGCATAGTGGAGTGGGGTTTTATGATACTGTTCTCTTCTGGTCAGCCAGCTAGGTTCCATTTTGACCCAATCACAGAATATAAATCTACAGGCATTGGCTTGATGTCAACTAACAGCTGATTGTTCACAGCTGTAAATATACTACTTTAGTAAGAGGAGTTTCTTCAGTACTCAAATACTGCAACATCTTTGAAAAAAACTCACAACCCTTAACAAAAGTAATATCTTTCTGATTAAAAATACAATGACAAAAAACAAAGCAGTAAAAAAACCTTTAGGTACTTTTCAGTGGTGCACAGAAATGCAACTTGGCTGAAACATCTGCAGTATCACATCGTCTGCTCTGCAGGAATCTTGTTGAAGGCAATTAATTGTTAATTAGCAACACACCAGCAGACAGCTGAAGAAAGGATTGTTTGCTGAGTTAGTCCAAGTTGTCATCTGTAATTTATGTGGTAGAGCAGTTGCAATAGCATAGTGCCTGTGTGAATATACTAGGTCAGCTTTAGAGAACACATACTACTTTTTCTAAAACTCTAGATGTTCCAGTGCTTCAACATTACAGTACTAAAATGTAAATAAATACTGAATATGATAGGGTGTGTTTGATAAGAGCTGATAACAATTTTTTAGGTGATTACTTTGTTTTAATAACATGCAGCTTCAGTCAAAAAGAATTCACTAAAGGAAACATTTTGAAAATACAAGGGACCTCTTTCTTGATTTTGAATCGATACATTGATGTTGCACTCCATTTTCAAAGATATAAAATACTAAAAATAAAACACATGATTGAGTTGAACAGAATTTTGGGAGTAACTTGTCATATAAATTTCTTACTATTTTGTATCAGGGAGAAAAGTAAATCATCTTCTTTATGGGTTGACCTTTTCTCCCGTTTCAGATTTGAAACTGAACTAAACCACTCCCTCATTCACACCTTATGACTGCATTTCTTATGGCAGCTTGCAGTTGTTCATTCTGATGCATTTTAAACTACATTTGGCAAACTGTGTGCAGTGTTGCTGCCACCCTTCACTCAACATGAGTGTTGCATAGGTTACTATGTTAGTGAGGGCCAATTAGACACTTCCCAGTAAGTTCAAGATTGAACACTGATATTTTGCCTCTCAGTAGGTGCTGTGGTTTAACTCCGGTAGGCAGCTACACACCACACAGCTGCTCTCACTCTCCCCCAGAGGGATGGGGTAGAGAGTTGGAAGGGTAAAAGTGAGAAAGCTGGTGGGTTGGCATAAAGACAGTTTAATAGGTGAACAAAGCTGCAAGTGCAAGCAAAGCAACATAAGGAATTAATTCAGTATTTCCCACCAGCAGGTAGATGTTAGCCATTTCCAGGAAAGCAGGGCTTCATCGTGTGGAACTGTTACTTAGGAAGACAAATCCTATCACTGAAATCATTGTCCTCCCCTTCCCCTACTCCCCCCCAGGTTTTATTGCTGAGCATGGTGTTACATGGTATGGAATATCCCTTTGGTCAGTTGGGGTCAGCTGTTCCAGCTGTGTCCCCTCCCAACTTCTTCTGCACCCCAGCCTACTCGCTGGGGGGCAACGTGAAATACAGAAAAGGCCTTGATGCTGTGTAAGCACTGTTTAGTAATAGCTCAAATATCAGTGTATTATCAACACTGTTCTGGTCACAAATCCAAAACACAGCTCCATACCAGCTATTATGAAGAAAATCAACTCTATCTCAGCCAAAACCAGTGCAGTAGGAAAGTTAGATAGATGAGCATACTAAGATGTTGAATCAGAACAGGAGAAATTAGTTTTCATCAAGAAATGTTTCTGTTCCTTTACATGCCCATTTAAAATATATATACGAAGGCATGTAATTGCAAGATATTTACATTTATGTGTTTATTTACTTGGATGATTAGCTTCATTTATAAGCTGGAAAATGTTTTTTGAATTACTGTTTCATAGACTCAATCTAAAGTCCGAAAGCCAAGTTAAGTTGTGTGAAATGAATGGATGAACACAAAGCCTGGCTAGATGGGCTGTCCATGCAAAAGTTCAATAGGACCACTGTCCAGGGGTTGGGAGAGGTGCTGCTTCCTATCAGGGTCACTCTTTCCCACCTGAGGTACAGAGTTGTTAAATTCTTTGAACTTGGTAAATCCTAACAGTCTCCCAACATTAATCTCCCAGAGCACGCAGTGCACAAAGCAACTCCTTACCCTACTCATTCTTCTACAGCAAGAAAGAATCTCTGAAATAAGATAAAGGACTTTAGGCACCTGCAAAGGACATCTATAATCTCAATTCAATTCTGCCTTTATTTTACTATTCACTGAGTAGCTTTAATAATACAAATTCTGAACACTAAACATAGTTGAAAGTATGTCCGGAGGATCTGAGCACCAACTTTCCTCAGAATTCATTCATTTTCCAGGTTGTGACACCTCTCAGTAAATATGAGTTTGTCATACTGGTGATATGCATAGCTGCGTGAAGATTGCAGGTTCAGTTTCGGATCTGGAAGGGTGCTTGGCTAGTAACTGTTAGTGGTGAGGCAGTTTTGGTGTCACATACCTAATTATTCTGAAGTCTCGATTTGGTATTTCTTTTATTTGGTCTCACTTGTAAGCCACAATAAAACATCATTCAATAGGTATCTTCTCTTTTAGTGCTGTCATTTATATGGACTGGTATTTTCCTCTCTTCAAAAAAGCTAGTGCATTTTACTCTTTGTCTTGTTGGACACCTTTGGCTGCGTATATTTGCTGCACTACTGGAGGGTGGTTATTTTTTGTCAATATGTAGAAATAAACTTCATGTTGTCTTATTCACAAGTACAGTGCCGCAAGATTTACAGTCAGTGGCATGAGGATGCTTTTTCATAAAAATAACTTCTTGCTTATTGCTTATTTTCTTGCTGCTCTAAGTGCTAGCAGGAGTAAAAACATGGTTTTGGTAGCTAAGTGACACACCATAGAAAGGGCCTCTGTTCAATTTGGATAGATGACTGCTAGCTCTTGGAAGTAGTGTAAAAGCCTCATTATTGGAGATTTCCTCCAAGTGCTGTCTGTAAAACTCATATTTAGGAAGCTCAAGTTCCTATTAGGCCACAATAGCAGAGGAGCATCTCCATAAAACACAATGGGAGTGGTGCTTGCTTTGGTGAGGCACCAGGAGGAGCCCGTGATGTGTACCGCCTTTTTCAGGAGACATCAGATCACCTTTGTCATATATTAAAATACAAGCAATCACCGAATACATGTCAGAAAAATCTGACCAAAGGCACTAAGGAATCCTGTAAGGGAACTGAAATTAACCCTTTCACAGCAAGATACCCCAGAGGTGATCCAAAGGTGAAGACATGTTAGCACAAGTCTGCAGCAGAAAACCCATATTGTGAAATGTATCCCCCACTCCTATTTAGAAGATAAGATGGTCTGGAAGATGAAATGCATATACCAGAAAGAAAATATGGATGTCAGCCTGACAGCAAGTGACAAGAGAAGGCCCTCAAAGGGCAATATCAATAGATGAAAAAGTGGTTTTCAAAGCTTTCTTGAACTCTAAATTCAGCATCTCAACCATTGTAAGCCATGGGCGATAAACTTGAGAGATGGATCTACAAGCCTTTCTGAATAGAAGCCCAACAATCAGTTGTTGCTTAAAGTTCTTATCCACAACAAATACATTTTTCTTTTTTTCCCATTGCAGAAAACTGATTAGACACAAGTCTGACAGCCTGTTGCTGCTTAACTTAAGTCCTGTCTGTAACAGAATAGCTTAAGGTATCATATCTTGTTCACAAATTGCTTCTTGCCTTTAGGCTTTTGATCCAAAATGTTTTGTCAGATCACTATCATTCATCATCTCATTGTATTTCTTCTCCTTTGTGTAGCTATTTACCCACAAAGAGCCTGACTTTGTGAAATGTTTACATTCGGCTTGTGCAGATTTTGCTCACATCAAATCTAAACTAAAACTTTTAAATCTGGAGAGGATTGTTGTTCCCTCCTCCCTTCAATTATACTGACACAGGGTTCTGTATTGTTGAAACAACACAGAAATCAGCAGAATTACTGAGATTTAATAAGAAGAGATGAAGCTGAGCCTTTTCATTTCCCAAGCTACATAACATGACTTTTGCTCACATTAAACATTCACATGAACATTGCATTGATCCCTTTTAGGAAATTAGCTCTGTTCATGGCAGCTTTAATCCTAATGAGAATTCTTTGGACAGCTATTAATTGTCTCTTTGTTTGTTTTAATCAGGAAAAATGCAAAAATCTAGAGGCCAAAAGGTTATATACTGTAGCAGAGACTTCATTCTTGTCCAACTGTAGTGGTACAGAAAATGAGGCATCCTAACAAAGATCCAAAGTGCAGGATAAGCAGAGCATCCTGATCTCCAAGAAAAGTTATACATCCAAAGCACAAGAAGCAAAATGTACAATTGTATCGTGCAGTTTTCTTCACATGCTTTATGAACTGCTTAGGGATTGGGCACTAAGGAGGAAAAAAAGCAGAAGAGTTAATACTTCACACATGTTGGTATGTCTTAACACTCTGTGTATTTGCATCTTGAAAGTATGGACTAGGTAGATGTCCTAGAAGAGAATAAATGGAAAAATAGTCTGAATAGGAGTTCTGACAAAGAATCTTGGGTACCAAAGAATCTTGGGTACAGTGCATATTCCTCAGTGTATCTGGGCCATGGATTTCACCATCCTGGCAGAATCCTGTGGGAACGTGGCTTTTTCTTGGAGGTTCTTTTCTCAAGTTACTCTATATTTCTGTTCCTCAACTTTTGCTTATAAATATAAATAAATGTAGTCTTAGAACATTTCATGCTTCTCAGCACCTTTATCTGGCTAGCAGAAATGTCTGGTTTCCACTCCCACCCCTGCCAACTCTCCACACAGAGTTTTAATGGTTTCCTTGGGAGTGTGGAGATAAATCTGAATAAGGCAGAACTTGAATTGCTCTGTTAGGTCGCATCTTTTTAATGTGGGACTCAAGAGGAATGGCCAGGAAACTGTTCTGCTGAGTGGGTTGTACATTATCAGGAATGAGTAGACAATGCAGAATATACTTGGATATAAGTAGATTACTTGACGTGTGATCCTGCTAGCCCTTCTACAGAATATGTACTAATGTTTTAGTTAATTACTGTTTTAGTAGTAGATATTGGTTTTACGAGTAACAGTTTTCTGATATTGATAACTTTCAGTTTCTTGTCCTACAGCACAGCAATGTTGCAAGGTTTGCTCTCCTCCCGATCACTGAGTTGAGCTCTGATTGTATGTCACGTGCAGATCTCCCAACAGGCTGAGAGAAGCAGGCATGAATTCATGATGAGGAGCATGAGATACACTAGGTTAGTGCATGAACTGAGATGTAATCTGTAAACCAGAGAATTTTTTTCATTGCAATAGAGGAGGCTCCACCAGATTTTAAAAAAACAGGGTTATCAACCTGTTTTAAAATTTGGGAAGTTTTATGCTGCACTGTCCTGCATTTCAGTGAAGTATTCACAAAGATTAGCAGCTAACAATTACTTCCAGAAACTCTGCAGTTGGGTGCAGGCTGAAAGGGAATCAGTGCAAGAATACAGCAGTGGGTAAAATAATTGTCACCAGGAACTGATCATTTTGAATACGGAACAAATCAGCAGTGATTAAACGCTTCTGCATCTGCCAGTCAGCCTGTAGGACTATGTTCTTTGGAGCATAACCCTTCGGTTGGGTATCATTAGTCTGTTTGAGTAAGACTGGTCTCTCCCGCATTTTGAACTGTCAGTCAAATGTTTACTGTCCCTGAGCTTCCTTCCATTTTTGGAATTACTCTTAGGAATGAAATGAGAATTCAGTTTCAGCTTTGATGATGAAGTGTACCCTGTTGAGCTGCTCAGGGTGGCTGGAATACAGAAAAAGTATTGATACTATGTTGATCCTTCATGAAAACTAGTTAAAGAAAGGGGGGGAGGGGGAATAGAACAACAGAAACCCTCAAAGTTGAGTTTGGTTTGTACAAAGCCAGGTGGGGAAAAATGGATCTATTCCATTCTCAGATAATGAATACCAGCTGCACTGAAAACAAAACAAAAAACGAACACTGAAGGACCACCCAAAACCAAACACAGCTCTGCTAATATCTGTGGAGGATGCTTTTAAAAAACATCATTACAATACAAAATGAGAATTCTGCAGTTTTATCATAGTTTCACCACCAGCAGTTTTTCATTTCACAATATAGGTTTGATGAGTGCTGCATATGTTGGTATCAGTAAGAAAAGGCCTCCTCCTGCACCTATCTGGTGCAAGTGTTCCTGTGACACATAGCTGACAGAGGCCCCAACAACCACACTTGTGGCATGTGTAATTGAAAAGCAAAATTCTAAAAACTTTAGTCACAGTAGGAGCTTCAATGTGTAAAGGCACTGAGGCTACATGTATGAACAGGTACGATCAGGCTCTAGCTTCCAAAGCCAGCTGAGGTTAATATAAAATCTACCCATGGCATCTAGACACCTTCTTCACTAAGCACTGGGTAACAATTTTTCTGGCAGTGTTAAAGTCCACGGAGCTGGAGGGCAAGAGGGGGAGAACTCCCATGGAAGAGCTCACTGTCTCTGGGTCAACATCCTCCAGTACGCTTACATGAAGTTAAGAGGTTCCAGAGAGCATCTCCTCTGGGTGCAGAGTGAAACACCCTGTGGTCGTAGCTGCAACTGAGTTTGGATCCGAGGGAAGATCTGAAGCTAAAACCTGAGTTGGGTCTTGCCATCTGCCAAAGAGAACCTGCAGAGATGAACAGTAGAAGAGGTATTTAGTTTGGGTTGAGAATCATGAGGTGAAAATAACTGACCAGCTGGGAAAAAAAGGGGGTGGGAACTATATGGAAAAAATGTCTCTATTTGAAATACTTCATTCGACCTGAAACAAAAGAGTTTGTATTATTCTTTCCTATGCTTGCTTCTATTTTACGCTTATTTAGCTTGGATTTTAAGTAAAACCTCGGCTAGAAATGCCCACGTGGGACGTTTCTCCATTTTCCCAGTGAAACGGGAAAGCACCCACATTATTTCCACACTTCCCAGATGTTCCCCACATGTTTTTTTCTCCCGTTCTCCCCCTCCCCGCCGCCCTTTCCAGCCGAAGTCAATGTCAGCTGCTTTCGGCCGGCTCCTTTGCTTAACCCGAACCAGGCACCTCGACCAGCCAAGCCCCGGGAGCGGTGTCGGTGTCGAGCGGTGTCGGGGCCGGGCGGGGCCGGGCGGTGGCGGTGGCGGTGGCGGGGCCGGGCGGT
>VZRW01006953.1:23362-38516 GCA_013398125.1 Aegotheles bennettii
GCTGGCGGGACAGCCGGAGGGGGCGGAGGGGGAGGCGGGTGTTATACCAGCGCTCCGGAGGAGGCTGAGCACTTGCTGCAGAGCGCGGGGAGCATCCCACCCCCGCCCGCCGGCCGGGCAGCAGCCGCAGAGCAGGACGAGGCTTCCCGGCTCCCGGTATCCAAACGCTGCCCGCCCTATCCCCGCCTCCCCGCCCGCCGGGCGCTGCCCTGCCCCGCGCCTCCCCGCAAGCAGAGAGGAGCGGCCGCCCGCGGAGGTCCGCTCGGAGCCGAGCCCGGAGCCAGAGCCCCGTCCCTCTCCCGGCCGGGCAGGCGCAGGCAGAGCCCTGGGTGAGTAGTCCGGGAGCTCCCCTACTCCTCTAGGCAGGCCAGAACCATTCAGGCCCCCTGCTCCACATCCCTTTCTTCTGTTCTCAGTGGTCTGCCTGGAAGGTACAGGAGATCTCTGGTAGGTTAGTCCAGCTGGGATCCGTTCTCGGGAGGGATTTTTGAAAGGCTTTGTTATCTGCGCCTTAAAACAGTGTTGTACTGCTAAGTTGTCTGTTTCAAGTTGGAAATCTTCTCCGTCCCTTGTACGCAAGCTTCTCTCTCTTCCTTTCTTCCTCCTTCCTTTTGCTTTCTCCTTCTTTACAACTTTTCCAGCCTTATGGAGTTGTCTTCATCGCTTTCACCTGTGAATTTAGGTAGATAATAGATAATAGCTAATATCTGTAATAGATAATAGCTAATGCTATGCTGAGGGACTTACTGAAGGTTAGTACTAGCAAGTGACTTGAAACATCTGTATGTTTTTCTTTTGTTCTCCTCTAGGCTGAACAGTCATGACAGCTGAAAAGACTATTCCTATAATTAATGGCAAGCCGGAAGATGCTTTGGATCCAGAAGCCTCAAGAACCAACCTTGTCCACAGCAATGATAAGAAAGTTCATGAAAGAGGTCACTGGAACAATAAGGTTGAATTTGTGCTTTCTGTGGCAGGGGAGATTATTGGCTTGGGAAATGTATGGAGATTCCCATATCTTTGCTACAAGAATGGAGGAGGTAAGGTGACATCACGTGTGGATTTACAGCTCACCATGAGCATGTGGGAAATACACAGTTAGGAATGTTTTGTAATGATTTCTTGCACTAGTTAAGAGACAGGTATTCAGGATTTTGGATGTGCCGATGGGGAAGTATTAAGCATCTGACGACTAAGAGAAAAATCACTGTGTTCTTCCTTCTTTTCCCCAAATATTGTGTGGCTTACTTTCACAGGTTTCTTTTGTGTTAGTAAAAAGAAATTACATTTTTTTTTCTGTATGATATTTAGTGCGGGAGAAGCCAGTGCTCTGTTACAGTAGTACACTGGGTTTTCTTCTGCATGCGAATACAGACCCAAGCATACTTAAATAAGTTTGTCTGATGTACAAAAGAATGTAGCAGTTTATTTTTCACAGCAGTATACTTTGGAGAGGATGAATATTGTTTTTGATAATACTACAAATGTTACTTTTTTCTTTGTCATATGAAAATTTTTTTAACTCAACCATACTTTTTTTTTTCTCATTACTTCCCAAATCACTACAGTAGGGTAGGAGAAGATGTAAAAGCTGCCTATTACTCAAAGAAGAGAGCAAACCTCATAATATTTAGAATAAGAACATTACTTGAGAGAGAAAAGAACAGACTTCACTTCTCTGAAAGTATAACATGAGGCATGTATTGGTTATAGTTAAGTGTAAACTATGTGACACTGAAGAATAAGCACGTCTGCTGTGACTTGTGAAGCGATGAGGAAAGGAAGTTAAAAATTTAGTTTAGATTCTGTGGACTGGATTCAACAGTCTCCCCACTTAAGGCCTGAATCAGCGTTACTGTAAGCATATAGGCTGGGAGAAAAAGGGCATGTTCAGTGGCTGACATGCAAGGATCTGTTCTTTAGCAGGTTTGTTTGCAAACAACGCTGTGCCAAATGTCTTTCCCGTGTCCCTCCAAACCTAGGCACGGTTGTCTGAACTCGGGGATGGTTCTGGCCCATTTTGTCTGCTCTTTCTAGAAGTCTAATACTACTGTGGCAGTTGTGTTTGTGCTTTGCAGCACCTTTATATATCTGTACTTTGGCAAAACTAAGATAAAATTCACCTGCTTTCAGAATGTTGCTACCGAGTACTGCTCTTAGTGCATAGATACTAATATGCTGGATATTATATGCAGAACAGTTTTTTGTTGATTGTCAAAGTTTTCCCAGAGAAATTTTGCCAGGGGAAAAGTTAGAAGTATTTTTTTGGTGTATAACAAAGATGTCCTTGTTCAAACAGTAACCTTTATATGCTAGCTTGTCAAAATGTGATGCTATCATTTTTAAGGGTATAACATAAGGTAGAAGAAATTCTAATCGTGCTTTTGGGTGATCTGGTGAAAAAGTAATTACTTAAATACCATACTTAATTTTATTCTTAAAGAATACAGAGGTGATTAATGTGTGCGGTTTAGTTGATCTTTTCCTGGCACCAGGGAAAATTTGCCACTGACTTCAATTTTATTCAGTGACAACTTGGTCTATGACCTCTGGCTATCATGTCTGGTTTTGTAAATCTCTGGAATGCCCTGCTGGAATTAGACCAGAATTGGACTTTTTTGATGCATCAGATGTAAAAACTGAAAACTACTTAGTGTGTGGTAAATGAAGATGATGGTAAGATATATGAGCAAGTTATGAAATAACTTGCTAGATAGAGAGTGTATCCAGAAGAAGTAGTATAGAATTTCTGAAGTGTGACCTCTCTTTGGTACTTTGAGTCATAACAGGTAGCATAGGCATGAACTTTTATACTTTTAATTTGTTCTTATGGATATTTTTTTGGTGGGGAGAGGTTAGGAAAATTAATTTATTTGCGTGTTTAGAATTAGATATTTTTTAGAATATGATGTTTGCAAGCTGGAAAACCTGATGTCCTCTAATTTCATAATGTATACCTGTTGTAGAACAGCTGGAAAAATAGTGCCAAAGCTGAGACTTTAAATTTCAACAAGTTGCCGTGTTAAACTTGCACTGATCCTGCATGCGGTTGGGCCAAGCTGGATTTGATACTGGCCAGCATTTCACCTGGCCTATAAGGATTTTATTCAAACCATTTGCACAGTGAATCATACAGAGAAACCATGTTTTAGATGCAAGGATTCCATTCTTTGTGAAGTCCACACATATTGCTGGAGATGTAACTGAGATTCAACTATAGGCAAGTTGCCTGGTTGAGGAAAGAGACTAATCATGGAGAGATCTCTCTTGATGTGCTGGGTCTGGAGAAAGAAATGGCAAGTTAGAGCAGCTATATTTAATTGTCTTAGCTTTCCAATCAATGTGACTGAAGCATAACAATTGTTGCAGGTTGTGGGTCTGCAGTGGTGTTTGGTTTTCATGGGGTTTTGGTAATTTTGTTTGTTTGTTTTAAAGGTCACGAATGGGATACCTATTTGCCTGGTAGTTGTAGAAATTTTCCTGAAGTATATTCAGAAACATTTTGTTCATAGTTAATATTCTAACAGAGACTTAGTATTAGAGAGGCAGCTATTAGGGTGCTGTTCATTAATGATCCTATTGATCTCCAGGACTTCCATTGAAAGGGAAATGCTGCTATTGCTTGTGCTCTAAAGAACTGGTCAATGTGTACACGGTGATGGGCAGCACTGTAAGACACATTTTCCTAGGAAAAACTACATCCACAAAAACATTTGTGTGTTTAGCATATCTTGTGTAAATTTGAAATGGAATGAATGGTGGGATGTTTACATCATTTAATGGGAGCTTTAAATGAAGTTAATTAGTGTTGTGGGATTATTTGTTTGGAAGCAAGTAGATTGAGGCTTGGAAACAACACATTGTGTATGTTGTACTAACCTTTATTGTCGTAACTTAGTTAGACATTTAAGGCTCTGTAATATTCCTACAACTTCAGTTAAATTATTATATTTATCTGTATTTTTCTGCAATTTTGCATTAGTATTTCAAGCTGATAAGGCCAAGCCCTGCTTTCCCATTTTGTAAGTAAAGAAGTTTGTTTTATCATTCCCTTTTCATGATCCTTAACATCAGGCTTATCCAAATAACACACAAAGGACTTCTTGAATTTATATTCCATAACACTTTCTCATCCCTGCTTTCTTGAGGAAAGCAAGGAAGAGAAGATAGCATAGACTGACTTGGTGATAATCAAAGCAGAACTGTGTGGCTGAGCAAGACTGTGGTCTTTTCTGTGTTTGAGTGGCACATGAGCAGGATGTAGTCTATACTGAGGAACTTTGGTCTTTTTTAGTTAGTGACATTGGCTTACAGGTTAACTTTGGATATTTGAGGCCAGGAGTAAACACTTTCTGCACTTCCAGCACGATGCCTGAGAGGTGGCTAGTAATTGTTCCTTCCTTTATTAAGAAAACTAACTTCTCACTAAGCTGTCAAGGACTGTATTCATTATAACCAATACCCTCTCAATGTTTGCTTGTAGGTGCTTTCCTCATCCCATATGTGGTTTTTTTCATTTGCTGTGGAATACCTGTATTTTTCTTGGAGACAGCCTTGGGACAGTTTACTAGTGAAGGAGGCATTACATGCTGGAGGAAAGTTTGCCCTCTATTTGAAGGTAACAAACAGTTCTGTGTTCTACTACAAAAGAATTCATAGATATGAAGTAAAATAAATTGTATCAAAATTGAAGTTTAAATAAAGTAGGAAGCATCTGTTTTTAAGTTACCTGAAAAGTAGAAGTTTTCTGCTGACTCTCTTTTTTTTTCTCCAGGTATTGGATATGCTACCCAAGTTATAGAGGCACATCTAAATGTGTACTACATCATCATTTTAGCATGGGCTATCTTCTATTTGTTTAACTGCTTCACTACAGAGCTTCCTTGGGCTACCTGTGGGCATGAATGGAATACAGGTATGACCTCAGCAGAGGTTATTGCTATAGAAACAATTCCAAATAATTGATTAATATATTAAAATGCCAGGAACAAAACTATTCTGGTAGGAGGTCTGTGGAAATGGGCCAGTTGCATCACATCACACCTTGAGTCCCTGAGTGAAGACTTATTCATGCCTTTTTCGTTTAGGTCACTGTATGAGCATTTCTTCCTGCAGGGTATTAATGTCAGGTACCAAAAGAAGGCTTTTCATTTTGTTAGTTCTGTAAGATATTCTGGCTAAATCCCAAGACTCTCATTTGCAACCATATCTATTCTCTCTGAATACACTAAGTGAATTCTACTGAAGAGCTGATGACCTGATGACAGGTTGCAGTCTTGCTTTTTCACTCTAATGAAATCAGGAGGAACTTAAATGGAGAGGAAAATATTAAATGTGCAGCTTTGGATTCACTCTTTTTAATGCCAAATGATGAGGGATAATGCTCATCAAACTACTTCTGAAAATTTAGTCACATAAATGGTCCTTACTGCATGCAAAGTAGCCTCTTACATGGAAGATGAGGTGTGTATTCAGGAGGGTTTGCAGTATAGGACTCTGCATCTGTCCTTGCATTGATATTTTTATCTGTAATGCTCCACTTATTGCATGTGAAGTTCACAGACATCTATGGGGAGCAATATGTACCAATGCCCTTATTTCCATGTTCCTGGAGTTCTTGCATTTGTTCTTTATATTACTGTCCAATTTCATATCATGTACTGATTGAACTGTCTTTCATAGTTTTTATTAGCTGATCATTATCATGTTCTTTCAGCACACCTGAAGCTATCTGAAATCTTGCAGTTTAGGTTACGTTAGGGAACCAATCTTGGGCCCAATAGATGTGGCAGTCTTCAGCACCAATTCTGGCAATCCTGCAAAGGAGCTTAGCTAATGTTGGTTGCTGTTCAAATACTAAGTGTCAACTCAACAATGCTGAGCTCCTTTGATCTCCTTTCTCTGTATTAGAGATAATAATAAGCCAGAGTGACTTTTCACTTGCCATACAAAGTCAAAGTGGAAACTTGTGGCTGGCAGTGTTTCATAAGCCAATTGTTGCCATTGGACCAGCAGCTGGAGTAGCAGTATGTTGTAATTCCCAATCAATTGCCTCAGTTTCTCAAAGCTTCTTTCTTCTGCCTCAGATGTTTTATTGGCCCTTGCCATTGCAACTGTGCCTTTGGAAAGTGTTATAGGAGCATGTAGCATGTTGCATGGAGATTTTTCTGGGGTAGGCCTGGGAATCTGGTGATCAAAATACAGTGGTGCAGAAGTAGCAGCTGTGGCATTTTAATGTACCCAGAAACCCTTCAGCTACATGGAGAAAATGTGTTATAGAATGGTGGCTTTACAAGATGCACAAACAAGATGCAAAAAAAGGAATGTACTTACATGTCAATATAGCAAACTCTTTTTTTGTTCTTTTATAGAAAACTGTGTGGAGTTTCAAAAACTTAATATGAGCAACTGCAGCCAAGTCTCTTTACAAAATGCCACTTCTCCAGTGATGGAATTCTGGGAGTAAGTGCACATAAACTTTACGTTTGATCAGACTGTTCATTATCTTCCAATATTTTGGTCATTTACATGTGGTTAGATACCTTGTAACCCTATAGCACTTAGTGATGCAAGTTCAGCTGGAAATTTTCTCATACAGCCAAAGAGAGTCAGGATGAGAGTTTTAACTCTTTTGCAGGATACAAGGAAAGGAATTCCCTATCCTGAAAGAACATAGAACAAAGTGTGCCACTTGCTTGGGAGCTTGGCTCCTGCTGCTGGAGGAAAGAGCCTCAAGCCCGTACTAATGAGAAGGCAGAGGGGAAAGAAAGGGGATGATTTAAAATATTTCTTGTTTATTTTCCAGGATGTTTCTTCTCTTAAGAGTTTGAAAGTTGCATCTTCACCCTTGTTTGAGCTAACTAATACTTTGGCTTCTGTATCTCATTATTTAAAGGATTATGTGTTAGTTATTCAGCTATAATAATGGGAGAGTTTAACTCTCTTATGTTCTTGATTCTGATTTCTAGTTAGAGTAACAGAAAATAATTATCTCTTTACAAAATATGGTCTGCTTTTGTGATGACACATTTTCTTTCTATATATATTTAATTAGTGCATGTATTGTTGCATATTTGGTCCTTGCAGGGCGCGGTGTGTGTTAAGACAGTCAAAGAAATTAAATGGTACTTTTAATACTAAGTCATCTCACAATTCAGAGTCTGTTACAAAATTGTGGGTTACTAAAATTCCTCGAGGGCCCATTGTAATATCACTAATTTTATTATTAAGATAGAGCCTTATTGTGAGGCTCTTTTATGTTCAGGACAGCAATAGCTACACTTTGTAAGGTTCATAACTTAAGACTGTCCTTGAAGGGAGAACTCTGCAGGGATGTATTTTTGTCTTGAATGTTAGCATATGCTATGGTCTTTGACTCTGAACCTCTTTGTCTTGCTACATCAGTTACCTTAGCCTTCATGAGTGCCAGTTATTGCCTCAGTATATAATCCTGTTTTATTTAAAAATAAAAAAAACCCTAAACTGAACTAAATCTGAGCAAGGCATAAAAAAGCATACGCTCTCTGGTTAAGAGAAAATAAAATTACAATTTTAAAATTTTCAATAATCTGAACACCTAACATGTTAAATCAAAATATAGCTACTCTTCTTGCTTCTTGCTTCTATTCTTCAGAATATACAAATTACAAAAAATAAAACAGAAGGTAGACAAAATAATTTATTTATTTGAAACTTCTTTGTTATGTTGTGGACAAGCTTGTAATACTGACAGTTTACCGGCTAAAATAGCTTAAGATACTAAACTTATCTACTTTCTCTGTCCAAGCAAAACTGAAGCTGCATAGCTTTTCAGCCTTGGAAAGTGAATGTACTCTCTTCCTGCTGAGGAAGTATTTGCTTTGTTAAAATTTAAGTAGGTATGACATTGTGTGGCTTCAAAATTTTAAGAGACATGGCAAACTAGTTTAGAAGTGAAGGAATGAGCTCTATTAAATGTCAGGACTGGTTTAGAATTGAAATGACTAACAGAAGATTATAATCGTTATGTGTCTTAAATACATCAGACATAAACGCGTAGTAGAGGTCTTTGAGTATAAATGTGCGGTGCAGATTAACAGAGTAGTCAATATGTGGTAAATATATTACTAGACTAGTTAATTTGTTTAGCAAGGCATCTTACAGTCTGTAGATACGTGGTACCAGAAATGTTATTTCACTTGTCTTGTTCACGTGATGTTGCTTTACTCTGTTATAAATTCTAGTGTTAGGAATCATAAATTTATTGAAAGACTCTTTTTGAAACCAGTTGTAAAAGAAAAGTTGATGGGGTGGACTGTACAGAGCAGATGCTCATTGCTATTTTCAGAACTCAAGTGGATAGTGTGTGAGAATCTTAATGCTGCAATAACCAATCACAGGACTGAATTAATTTGCATAACGACCAGGTTCCTTACAATTAATTAAGTTAATGCCTGTGAAGGGAAGGGGAAGACTCTCATTTTCTTCTGAACAACCACACCATTTAAAACCTTTACATTTTGCTCTCTGCAATGTCAAATCTGCGTAAAGGTTCAGCTAGGGGAAAAAAAGTTTGGGTTTTGTGGGATTTTTTGGTTTGCTTTTTTTTTTTTTGCCTGTTACCATCTGCTCTTGAGACAATCTGTGAATTAGAGTGGTGATTATTGTGAATGGTGATCCTGTTTGCTTACTGTGTGTGATCTCATTTCTTGTAGAACTTGATGCTGTCAGGCTGATGTGACATCTTTGCTTTTGTGATCGTATCACATCACCAGTCTTTAGAGTATTCATAATATCTTCAGGGTTGGGTTTTTTCATTTAAAAAAACCCAACAAGCCAACAACAGAAGTAACTGGGGAAGATTCAGTATTTGCACAAGTGCATGTTTAACAGTGCTATGTGTTCCTCTCAAGCCCAGTGCTCTCAGTCTGCAAGTTCATAATGGTGAGGGGTTAGGCAGCTTGCTACGTACCACACAGCAGGCTAGACTGGTACTAAATACCAGCACAGGGTAGTAGCAGGGGCACAAGTTGGATTTGTTTTTGTGTCTGTGTGCACGCATAAATGAATACATCAGGCTCAAAAGGGTATCTTGACTTCTGAGTTTAAAAAGGAGTATTTTTCATCTAAAATAGAAGGCTTAGCCCTTATTTATTTGTGACTGGAAGCAAATCCAAATCATCAGCTGGCTTGCAAATAAAGACTTCAGCCCCTCAGCTGAAATATTTCTAGCTTTTATTGCTTCTGTGGTCTTGGCTACTCCTAAAGCTCTTGCTGAAGTCAAACAGCAGCTCACCCAAGTGCAGTGATGACTGAGACAATACTTTACAGTACTATGAAGCTTTTCTGACATGCAGACAAGTAGTTACCCTTCCTCAGGTCTGTACATAGGACACTATTTCCTGGCTACCCTAACAGGCATAGACTCACTTTCTCTGAGAATTCAACATTTTCTACTGGCCTTGATGGCTGGGTCACATAGGGGGTGAAGGCCTATTTGTTGTCATGGATGGATGGTTTCTTTGTTTAAAACAAAAAAAAGAAAACTAGGACTTTAGAGATAAGTACTGTAGTAGGTCCTAGATGCTATTTTCCTTTTGGTACACTCAGAAATATCTCATTACACATGCAAGGACCTCAAATATTTTTGTGAGCCTATAATCCATGCCTACTTATCTGTAGCTATACAGTGGAAATAGTCTGATCCTGCTGAAGGCGCAGTAGGCAAAATCTGGGAGTCTGGACCCTCTTTACTTGTTTTCCTACTTACAAATATCTATCCCTGTTAATATTTTAGGACTTGATTTGAGTTGGCAGGCTTGCCACTGACTACAGGTATCAGTATTGACAGCTTTGGGAAAAATTAGATTAAAGGATTTCCTACCTTGCTTAAAAAGACCTTCAAGCCATAACCTTGATAAGTTTCACATTCCATGTGCATACGCAGTTTTCTAAGATAAGCAGCTGAATCCATCTAAATGAAACTTTTTATTCTTCAAAGTCTTAGATGCTATGTTCCAAAGGACAGGCAAGAGTCTGAAACTCAGTTTTCATTTCATACTGGTGCCCAGCATTTGAAGACTGTCCAGTTAACTACTGTTTATGGCATTTCATAGAATCTTGGAATGGTTTGGGTTGGAAGGGGCATTTGAAGGCCATCTAGTCCAATGCCTCTGCCATGGGCAGGGACGTCTTCAACCAGATCAGGTTGCTCAGAGCCCGCTTCAACCTGACCTTAAATGTTTCCAGGGATGGGATTTATACCACCTCTGGGCAACCTGTGCCAATGTTTCACCACCCTCCTTATGAAAAATTTCTTCCTTTATGTCTTGTCTAAATTTACCCTCTTATAGTGCAAAACCATTGCCCCTTGTCCTGTCCCTACAGGCCCTGCTAAAAAATTTGTCCCTGTCTTTCTTGTAGGCCCCCTTTCAATATTGAAAGGCCACAAAAAGGTCTCCCTGGAGCCTTCTCTTCTCTAGGCTGAACAACCCCAACCCTCTCAGCCTTTCCTTATAGGAGAGGTGCTCCAGCCCTGTGACTGTTTTTGTGGCTGCCCTCTGGGCTCGCTCCAACAGGTCCCTGTGTTTCTTGTGCTGAGGACTCCAGAGCTGGACACAGTACTCCAGGTGGGGCCTCACCAGAGCAGTGCAGAGGGGGAGAACAACCTCCCTCGACCTGCTGGCCACACAGCAGGAGCTGATGGAGCCCAAGATATGGTTGACTGACTTTCTGGACTGCAAGTGCATGTTGCTGGCTCATGTCCAGTATTCCATCCACCAGTACTCCCAAGTCCTTCTCCACAGGGTCAATCCCTTCATCCCCCGGCCTGTACTGACACTGGGGGTAGCCCCGATCTAGGTGCAGGACCTTGCACTTGGCCTTGTTGAACTTCATGAGGTTCACATGGGCCCACTTCTTGAGCCTGTCCAGTTCCCTCTGGATGGTATCCCATCCCTCAGGTGTGTCAACCACACCACTCATCTTGGTGTTATCTCAAGCTTGCTGAGAGTGCACTCGATCCCGCTGTCTATGTCATAGATGAAGTGCTTGAATGAAATAAACAGTACTGGTCCCAAGACAGACTCCTGAGAGATGCCACTTGTCACCAGTCTCCATCTGGACACTACCCTCTGGATGCAACCATCCAACCAATTCCTCATCCACCAAACAGTCCACCCATCAAATCTGTATCTCTCCAATTTAGAGAGAAAGATGTTGTGGGGGACCATGTCTCAAAAGCCGTGCATCCATAGCTCTTCCTTTGTCCACTGATGTAGTTGCTCCATCACAGAATTCCACCAGGTTGGTCAGGCAGGTTTTGCCCTTGCTGAAGCCATACTGATTGTCTCAAATCACCTCCCTGCCTTCCATGTGCCTTAGCATTGCTTCTAGGAGGATCTGTTCCATGATCTTCCCAGGACAGAGGGGAGGCTGATAGGTCAGTAGTTCCCAGTGTCCTCCTTTCTCCCCTTTTTAAAAATGGGTGCAATGTTTCCAGTCACCAGGAACTTCACTTGACTGCCATTACTTTTCAAATATCATGGAGAGTGGCTTGGCAACTACATCAGCCAGTTCCCTCAGGACTCTGGGTTGCGTCTTGTCAGGACTCATAGACTTGCATATATTCAGGTTCCTCAGGTGGTCATGAACTTGATTCGGAATTCATCTACTCAAGGGGTGTGGGAAGAGAGGTTGCCAGTGAAGACTGAGGCAAGAAAGTTGTCAAGTACCTCAGCCTTCTCCTTGTCCTCATTTCTCTCGTCCTAATTGGATAGCTTGATTCAGAGTTTCCTAACAAAAAACCAGTAATAATAATTCCAAGGTATAGCACATGGAATTTTTAATGTCCAAACTTTAAACTGTTGATAGTGATAGCTGCAGTAATAATAGGGGTGTCCCATGAAAGAGCTGTGGCCATGGATGATGCTGTATTTATAGCCTGGAGAACAGAACAGAGAGGAAAAGGTACTTGACTCCATTGTTCTGTATGCTTTCCTAGGAGAGGAAACTGTCTGGCAGGTATAGGGGCAGCAACTATGTCTGTGTGCTCTTTTGGCTGCTACTCCGGTCTGTCACCATGGTCAGGAATTTGAGGTTTCTAGTGCCTGGGAAGGGAGCTGGACAGACAGAGGACCCATGGTTTTGTGGTTGATTCCACCTCAATAGTTTTTTATTGGCTGTATAACAACAACTTAGTCCTCTGTTAAAGGAGGTCTGGTTGTTGGCCTGTCATTCTCTGGAGGGGGTGACACATCCTTAGCGTTTCCAAGTAAAGCCTAGTGAGAAAAAACATTTTTTTTGTCTCGGGGAAAGAAAAGGGGCTGTTCTCAGCAAAAAGGAAAAGGCACAAACTCTTCCCTTGCGAAGTCAAAAAGAGTTTTTCCTGTTTCATTCAGGCTGCAAATGACTGCAGGAGTCACATTGTGGTTAATCCACACTACCCTGTGAAAAGTCATTAGCAAGTTGAGCCTGATCCTGCAGTGCTCAGTACCCAGAGACCTCCAGCACCTCTCAGGACTAGGCCCTTTGTGCATGTCTTGTAGAACACTGAGTTGTGCCAGACTTGCTCGTTTCTGTTCAGTTCATAAGAGGCCATGTGAAAATTGCTTCTTGTTTGGAGTCACATGAGCTTTCATCTGATTTTGCCTCAAAACCACTGACTTTGCCTGGTTTTAGTTGAAAGAAGTAAATGGGATTGGGGTCAAAATGCCCAGCCAATTTCTTAATATTGAGGGATAAATGTTATGCTAAACCAGGCAGATGAACTTCCATGTTTTTTGACTTTATCTTGAACATTGTACGTAACTTCTTTACTATGGAGAAAAAATGACCTTAAAAGTTGCAAAGTATCTGGGTGTTAGGAAATACTAGAATTAAGGTTGTGCAATTTTAAGTTCACATATTTTATGATCATCTTTATTTGAAGAACTGACTAACCTTTTTTCAATAGATCTGCTTTATTCTTGCTAGAGGATTGATAGGGAGCAAACACCATGCAGGTAGGTATTCAGTATTTTGTTCTTTTTGTTCGCTTTCTTATGGTTTACATTCTCATTATTATTAGGTTCCTGCTCCTCTGACAAAGTTATTAGTTTAATCAAGGCTTCCCAGTGTGCTTGTGGTGTCAACGGCTTTGCAATCATAGTTTTCTTGATTATTTACACATTCATTTATCTTCACAAAATCTCAATAAGGTCAAATTATTCCCATTTTACAGAAGGGGATCTGAGCTACAGAGAAAGTAAAAGTGCTAAGTATGAGAGGCCCAAGACATTTTTTCATGCTACTTAGCATTAGGGTTGCACAAATTTTATTTCAATTAAGAAACAAGAAAATGTATGCAAGTCAGCTTTGCCCAAAGATAAAGATAAAAAAAAAAGTTACTTAACTGAAGACTCCATACTATGAAATGAAGACAGTCGTGGCTGAGCTATGAGATGAAGCAGAGAGATTAAGAAGTATCAGGGACTCTGAGGAGGATATAGATTGGTGGAGTTGTACTCTACCATCTCTGAGTGTCAGAGGTGAGATCTGTAGGTCAGCTCAAGTGCATATGTGCCAATGCCCACAGCATGGGCAATAAACAGGAGGAGCTAGAAGCCATTGTGCAGCAGGGAAGTCATGGAAACATGGTGGGATGATTTGTACAATTGGAGTGCTGCAATGGATGGCTACAAGCTCTTTAGAAGGGATTGGCAAGGAAGGAGTGGTGGTGGGGTAGTGTTATATGTTAGTGGAGTGCTTTGACTGCCAAGAACTTAATGTTGAACATGAGAAGATGGAAAGTTTTTGGGTGAGGACAAAGGAGAAGGACAATGAGGCAGACATCCTGGTAGGAGTCTGCTACCGATCACCCAACTAGGATGAAGACACTGATGAGACATTCTTCCAACAACTACGAGATGTCTCACGTTCGCTAGCCCTTGTTCTTGTGGGGGACTTCAGTTTACCAGCTGTCTGCTGGAATTACAACACAGTGGATAGGAAACAATCCAGGAGATTCTTGGAGGCTATAGAAGATAGCTTTCTGATGCAGCTAACGAGCTGACTAGGGGCAACACCTGGCTAGACCTGCTGTTTACCAACAGAGAAAGACTGGTGGGCAATGTGGAGGTTGGAGGCTGTCTTGGGCACAGTGATCATGAGATGATAGAATTTTCAATTCTTGGAGAGGTAAGGAATAGGGTCAACAAAACTGCTACCCTAGACTTCTGGAGGGCTGACTTTGACCTGTTTAGGACACTGGTTGAGAGAGTCCCTTGGGAATCAGTACTGAAGGGCAAAGGGTTCCAGGAAGGATGGGCACTTTTCAAGAAGGAAGTCTTCAAGGCACAGATGCAGGCCGTCCTCTTGTACCAAAAAACGAACTGACAGGGAAGACAACTGGCCTGGCTCAGTAGGAAAATTTTGTGTGATCTCAGGGAGAAAAAGAGAATTTACCACCTTTGGATGAAGGGACTGACAGCTCAGGAGGACTACAGGGAAGCTGTTAGGGTATGTAGGGAGACAATCAGAAAGACCAAGGCACAGATAGAACTAAATCTGGCTACTGCCATAAAAGATAATAAGAAGAGTTTTTACAAATATATTAGCAACAAAAGGTGAGTGAGAGAGAACCTCCATCCTTTATTGGGTGTGGGGGGAAAATATGGTCACAAAGGATAAGGAAAAGTGTGAGGTGTTTAACGCTTTCTTTGCCTCAGTCTTTAACAACCAGAGCAGCTGTCTTCAGGGTGCTTGATCTCCTGAGGCAGAAGACGGAAATAAGGAGCAGATTGAAGTTCCCACAATCCAGGAAGAAACAGTTAGAGATCTGCTGCTCCACTTAGACATACACAAGTCTATGGGGCCACACGGATTCCACCCGAGAGTGCTGAGGGAGCTGGCAGAGAAGCTGGCCAAGACACTCTCCTTTATTTTTCAGCAGTCCTGGTTAACTGGGCAGGTCCCAGTGGATAGGAGACTGGCAAATGTGACACCCATTTACAAGAAGGGTAGGAAGGAGGATCCAGGGAACTACAGGCCTGTCAGCCTGACATCTGTACCAGGCAAGGTCACGGAACAGATAATCCTGAGTGCCATCACATGACATGTGCAGGACAATCAGGGGATCAGCCCTGGCCAACATGGGTTTTTGAAAGGAAGGTCCTGTTTGACCACCCTGATCTTGTTC
>VZRW01006953.1:38806-138061 GCA_013398125.1 Aegotheles bennettii
GAGGGGCTGGAGCGTGCCCAGAGAAGGGCAACAGAGCTGGGGAAGGGCCTGGAGCACAGGGCTGATGGGGAACGGCTGAGGGAGCTGGGGGTGTTCAGTCTGGAGCAGAGGAGGCTCAGGGGGGACCTCATGACTCTCTACAACTGCCTGAGAGGAGGTTGGGGTGAGGGGGGGGTTGGTCTCTTCTGCCGTGCCCACAGTGAAAGGACGAGAGGAAAGGGCCTGAAATTGCAGCAGGGGAGATTCAGGTTGGACATCAGGAACAATTTTTTCACTATGGGGGTGATTGGGTGTTGGAATGGGTTGCCCAGGGAGGTGGTGGAGTCACTGTCCCTGGAGGTGTTCAAGATGTGTCTGGATGTGGCACTGGGTGATGTGATGTGGATAAGCAGTTGGACTGGATGATCCTGAAGGTCTCTTCCAATCTTGATGATTCTATGATTTGTTTGAAACAAATAATTGCTATTTTATTCCAAACAAAACATTTTATTTTGTGTACTTGCATGAAAATTTAAGGGAATTATTAGAAAAAAAAGAGTAACTTTTTCTTCTTTAATGACTTAGTGTTCAGAAGGCTCTATTCATTGGCTTTGGCTTGCAAGACATTGAATATGTATATTCCACTTTCTGGAATATGTTCTGCCTGGGGTGAGAATTTCACCACCTTCTCTTGAACTTGCTCTACTTGTATAAAAGTTAAATAATCATGGAGTATAGAGTGAGATCCTAACATCTTGTTTCTCATATTGGTGCCTTGGCCAGAAGTTTTCAGGATCATTCTCCCACTGACTCAGTACTTATATAGATGGTTTAGCTTGAAAAGGATACTTGAGGATAAGAGGAATGGAGGGAGACTATTCTGATACTTCATAGGTTGATAGATCATCCAGCTCCAGTCTTTATGCCAATAAATGTTTGTTTATACAAAGTACTAACAAGAGAGAAAGAAAGCTTTTTCTGAATCCACCTACAGCAGAATAGCAGCAAGCTTGATAGTGAGGGAATTCTCTTAGTAGAAAACTTTATAGGCTTTAGGGTAGAGGAGGGCTATGAATATGGGTTTCCAGCACGATGAGTGGGCTTTTTGGTTGTTGGCTCCCCGTCCTAGTCCCTACTCTCTATGCAAATCAGTTCTTCATTCCCCATGTTTCTAATCTTAGTTCTGGATGCCTTGAAAGGTCTGTCCAGAGGAAACCTAAATGTTAGCATGCTTCTGGGATGTTGGTGAGCTATCTCAGTTGATTTCTTACTCCCTGGTCCATAGCTAGTGCCTGCCTGGCACCCCCACCACAACTACCCAGTTTAGTATCCTTCCCTATGATTGCATCTAATCCTGCCATTCCCACCTACAGTCCCCACTGCTGTCTCTTTGTATTGTTATTCATCCTAGTTTATTTTCTTGGACAGTTCAAATTGTCCTCTGACTTGTCTCTAAATCAGGTGTATTACTGCTTCTCACCTCCAGCCACCTAGTCCCAGTTATTTTAGCCAGCCAGTGGTCCACTCCCCAAACTTGCATCTGGCCTCAGGATGGCTGCTCTCTGCTCTCCTGTCTTAACTCCCTAAACATTTTTCGTCTGCTCCCTAGATTGATTGGCCAGCTAATCAGACTGCTCTTCCTCCCACTCATTGCTTCTCTTCCTCTCACCACGCCTACCTGCCAGTGTGACAGACTGGCCTCCTTGTTCAGCTAATCTCAGTCCAGTTTATCTTCAAGTCTCCCTAACTCCCAGTCTTTCAGGTGATTTTTTTCTTCCTGATGTTCTGCAAACTGTGGAGAGTTAGCAAGTATGCAGTGCTAGAGCATTTTGATGGAGTAATCTAGGAAGATGTTATCTATATCCTGATGAAGTATGTTGGCAGCATGCTTTTTTTTTTGTTTTTCCCTTCACTGATAAGGCTGTCAGGTAATTGCAATAAATATTTCTTCCTGTGCTTGGGTTTTGGATGCAGCTAAAAAATTGCCATTAATATTTTTAGAGCTAATTATTGTAAAAAACTGTTTAGACAGTAGGAGAGTGAATTAATATATTTATATATGAAAATAGGATTTTATAATGGAAAGTTTTAGTCCTCCTAATAAAAATTTGGTATTAGGAGATGCAACTTTAGATTTTGGAAAAGTAATTTGAAATCTTACAAACTACTTTTCAGTAGCTGTAGGTATTTAAGGTAATAATAAACTTTTCTTTGATTGTAAAGGTGCCATGAACAAATTTTGCCTTTCATTTTCCTAGTTCTTTAGAATGATACCATTATTTCAGATATAGTTCAGATATTGTTCATAAAACATTGATTTCACCATTTACTACTTAGAATGTATTTTGGGAATTTGTATCATTCATTTGTTTCCTATGATAAAATATGGGAAAGTTTTTCGTCTGCAGTGTTTGCAAAAATAGAAATTACATTTTTGTAGTGAAGATAATACAAGAGCTATTTAAAATATCCCTTAATTATACAACTATAGAAGTTCTAGCAATTATATTATTACCTAGTAATAGATGGAAAACACACACAGGAAGCTAAATGATGTGTTTAAAAACTCTGACCTTGAGAAGCTGTTGGTGCAGTTATCCAATTTTGCTAAGCTCTTTTTCTTTTTTTTTTTTTAAGAATCAGTAACATTGAGGGCATTTTCATTGTTGTTAGTGCAGGAATGTGTGTTTAAAGACATGTATATCTATATATGCACTTCTTGACGTTGTGGAGAAAGACATATTTAAGAGAAGCACAGTTTGCTTGCAGGAAAATTAAAAAAAAAATACATGTGAAAGGTCTAAAATAGCAAAAACTTAATTGTGCCATGACAAGCTTTGCCAAATCAGTCAATTGCAGAACATGCCAAAGTAGCCAGGCATGATTCTCCTGGCTTTGCTAGGTTTTTAATTGGGTTATCATAGATAGCTTTTTGTTTTATTACTTATATAAGAGAAGACCTCTACTGAAAGGCCTCAGTTATGTCTGGTTTTGTGCAAACACAAAAGTAAGCTCATCCCATTCTCTAAGAGTTATTATGTGTAGCCTCCGACACTTGTATCTGAGCAAACTTTTGAATCTTCTAGAAAACTCAAAGCAAGATACGGTTGGTGGCAATTGCAGCTTGAGACCAATTACTCCACTTCAGTAGCTTCCCTAAAGAGTGGTGTCTTGCACAGGAGAAGCTGAAAAGTTACATTCCTGTTTTCCAAGCTTGCCCACCCAATAAGTATTTTAGATGTGCAAACAAATAGCATGTAACTCTCCCAAGACAATTTTCAGTATCTCTGGAATCCTTTAAATATGCATGTGGCTTTGTAAATAATAGACTATCATTTTCAACTGTCCAAGAATGTCTTCATTAGATTTGCTCACTGTCTTGAATTGAGCATCTTAAGGACCTTGGTGTAAGGGATTTTAGAGATGCCCAAGTAACTCTGAAAACAGTGTTAAGCAGCAGTCACATTTATCTACTTGGCTATCTCATCACCGGAACTGTGTAAAGCAAATAGTTTCATGCAAATAAGTAAGCCTGTATCTATTTTTGGGTCTTGAAAAAGTATCATCACAAGGAAAATAAATAAATAAATAGGTGCTTTTTAAGAGTGTTTTACAAGTCTGGCTTTGTAGATTCAGGGCATTAAGAGGAAGGGTGGTTGCTAATTAATTTTTTAGGCAAATTAAATGCTCAACGGAGAGATGTTCTTGCTCTGCAAAAATTATATAGTGAACACAGAGTGGAAAAAAGCCCTTTCTGGGTTTTTTTGGTAAAATTTTCACTGTTTTCCACTATATTCTTTTATGGCAGCAAGGAAATGGATTTGCAGTGTTAGCAGGACTTCCCGAGGAAGACTCTTTAAGTATTGCTATGGAATACACTTCCTATTTTAGAGTCTACATGAAACCTTAAAAAGAGAGGTTTGTATAGTTCACAGATTCTGTATCCTGTGACAGTTCTGGGTGTATAACTTCTAGAAAAGTGAAAGTGTCAGCTCATGTCAACTTCTAGTAAGTGTTCGGCACCCATGCGCTCTCTGTTCACTTCAAAGAAGATATATTTTTAGTGACTAAATCTGTTACAAATTCACTGGAAGATTACCTTTGTTCAGGTCTGTGGTTGTCTGCTTCTTCTGGAAGTGTTTCAGTGATTACTGCGCTGCTGCACTGGGGAAAAAACTGGCACAACCAGCCCATTTTTAGTTTGCTAAATGTTATAATCTAGAGGGGAAAAAAGATAGTCTGAAAAGAATCCTTTCTTTTTAAGGCCTTCTCTTTCTCAAAGATATATGCCCGCTATATGGTAGTAACATTATCAACGTGTCATCATCATGCAACCAGAGCTCACAGGCTAGCGAGCTGAAGGAGGGTCCCTGCCCGAGCCAGTCGTGCAGAGCATCTTCTGACCGCTTGTCTCCTCTGCTCCTACTGATGTTCAACATTGTATAATATGGATGCAAGTAAGATCTAGGTGGTCCTGCTCTGGCAGGGGGGTTGCACTAGATGATCTGTCGAGGTCCCTTCCAACCCCTGACATTCTGTGATTCTGTGATCAGGACCAATTTAATATGCAGCCCGAGTCATATGTGTTGCTAAACACTGACATTCGTTTAGGCAATGCAATGTATATTATATGTAGTATACTAGCAGTACGTAGTATATATTGTACTCTGGGGCTTTACAATTACAAGGGTTTTCCCTGTTAAAATACAACGTAAAATACTCCTGTAAAAGGGAGAGGTCTCCCACGCATTTTTGTCAAAGTCCTGCATCGGGTAGGTTCTCTTCTGATAAGAATTTCTCTTCATCCTGTTAATTGTTGTTCACTCAGTGAAGCTCATAAAGTCTCCTTTACTTTATTTGGCAGCTACCTTTTAAGATGTAGTCCTGTAAGGTATAGAACAGGATGTTTACATTTTAAAGCTGAGAAATGTTTCACAGCGTTCATATCGCTGGTCTGTAGAATGTTGCTATACATGTTGCCTAAGACAATATTTTACCATTCTGTACATTTTCTTGTGGTAAGAGATAATGTACCATGCCGGAGAAGAGAAACCTTGGAAAACATTACTGTATTTATTACTTGCACTAAATTGACCAGGGAATCAACAAGACACTTTTTAACTTCATTTTATTGAAGGATAATTTGTCTTTTTACCTTGTCCTGTATATAATTTATGTATGTGTGTGTGTGTGTGTGTGTGTGTATATATATATATTTAGTAACAAGTCCTTACAAGTTACAAAGTAAACTACTAGCCTTTTGGTTTCATAGAGTTTTATATCCTTTAGCATTCAGCATGGATTTTGTAAGTTATCATATGAGTACCAATATCAAAAGTTATCACATGAGTATGTAAGGCAGTGGAGAGCGTTCAAGTCTTTAGCACCTTGTTTAATACTGGTTGTTTTGGGTTTGGGGTTTTTTTGTGTGGTTTTTTGGTTTTTTTTTACTTTCTGTGAGAGAAAACCTCTCTGTATTCAAAGAAAGGTGGGAAGTGTGTAATTTTGGTGAACTCACCTCTTAGCCATTACTCCTTACTTTGAGTTTTAGTGTGTCTAGTCAGTAAACTGGAGACTACTGACTCAAGCAATAGAGCCTTCTCTGAAATATCACTGCTTGTGTTTATTATTAAAATAAGCATTCTTTCAAAAGTTTTTGTTCCTTCTAAGCTTTTCCTTTTCCACCTTTGAGTTATGCAGTCTGGATGCATGGATCAGCCCCTCTTCCATATTAAGCAATAAGTAATGCAGATTAGACAACCACAAGGAAATAGCACAATTCCCTGGAAGACAGTTCAGACCAGGAAAGCTTCTGTGCTGTTCAGCAGAGCTTAGTGCTTTAACAGAACAAAAGGAGCAGTTTCACTACCTGAGAGATCCTTCAAAGCTGCTTGCAATCATAAGAGTTGAAAAAGCACCAACTTGAGCAAGAACTCGCAGCGCTGCTGCCTAGGAAGGGCGCGGGCTCAAATCGGCCTCAGCTTTCAATTTTTAAGATTTGCTATCAGTCAGTGGAAAGCTGCAGTGATTCAGATGAGAGAACAAATGCTGCTGGTGGGGAAACAACTCAAAATAGATGTTTTGAAGCCATTCTCTGTAGTTGTATGGTTTGCCACACTCTCATTGATAATTAATGTGTCACAAACACATTAGATAAACAACTGCCTCTGATCTGTGTGACAGAAAGAATGTCACTTTTCTGTGTGTCCCTGGCAAGCATCTCAGCCTTCCAGTGTGTCTGGAAGTACTGCAATTGTTATGGTCTTACAAAGGGGGCTGATTTTATGACTGGTTACTAGTTGAATAAGCATCTGACAGTGCAGCAGTCCACAGTGTGATTGCAGATGTCTGCCAGAACCTTGGATGCTGGTAGCTCTCTGGCCTAGCAGTTCAGGCAGCCACAGACAGTTCAGATACATGGAATCTGAACCCCACCATTTTCAAAATTCAGTTAATAACTGCTCGAGTTTCTGCATGTCAGAAACTGTTTACTTGCACATAACACATGAATACGTTTGGGTATGAAACACTCAAACCAATAAATTTTCAGAAATATTAAAGAATATTAACTGCATAAATTTCAATGAGAGAAAGAAAGATGAGAGTCTTTGGATAGAAACTTAAATTCATTGTAACACAGGAATAGAGGATGTCTGAAAGATATTGATCCTTCTCTGCTGAACCGATGGGAAGTCTGTGCAGCACTGGTACTCAAATATGTTATGCTTTTTGTACAAGAAGCTCAGTAACAAGGTTCACAAGGTAAATATGGACTGGGTCTCAAAAATCTGCAGGAATGAAAGCAGTATGCCAAAACATAGAATAAAAAAGGCCACTGTACAGTAGCACCACTGCTGCTTCGTGCCTTCATTTTCTTTTCCTTTCACTCCCCCCAGAGTGCTCTTAGGACAGAGTCTGGCCCAGAGTAAAAAGAAACATTGTCACCTGTGTTCCTGGCTGAACAGATACAGATAGAGAAGTGACCTCAAGAGGCTGCTTCCTCTGTTTGGGTGGTTTTTGTTGTATTTTTGTTTCTTTTTTGTAAAGGAAAGTGTCTTGGAAACTGCTCCAAATCAGAGAGGGAACATGAAGAGACCTTCCTTAAATAGATTGAATCTATTCTTCAGCATTTCAAATCATGAAATAATGCAATAAGTACTCCCAGTACATTCTTTTCAACAATGTGTTGGCAGCAGTTAATCCTCTTTCTATTCAAGAGCCTGGTACAGCTCCACACATTGGAACACTTTAATAAAGACACTCTTTCCCAGGAAAATGCAGTGTTCTCCCAGCCAATAATGTAGTGTTTTAAGCTTTCAAAGTGTCAGTTTTCAAATTTGGATGGAAAGGTTACTTTTCAGCTATGAGTAGTCAGAAGTAGCAGTTATCTCTAAATATGCCCTTCTACAGCAGTACCAACAATGGAGGAGCCCTTCTTCCTGTCAGATGTACTGAACCACTAATCTGAAACGTGTTTTAGTACATTCTCAAACAAATTAAAAGCATTTTCAGTAAGTATACAACACTTTTTGAAATAATTTCCTCATGGGATTTTATTTTTCTACATTTTGCTAGGGCACAGACATGCAGTGATGTTAATTAACAGAACAGGGGTAACCGTTAGCAACAGTATGTTCCTGGAATGTACATAGCAAAAGGTTGTAGTATGCTGTCTAGATTCTTGCTAAGAATGTTACTTTATGTGTACTTAAAGTGTGCTGAAATTTGATTCTGTTACCTCTTCCCCATGCTGTCCAGGTTTATTTGTTTTTATCCACACAATTTTGATTCAAGTTAAACTGCAAGCTTGCAATAGGCTTACAATGTTTGGCACTATAAGCTGTAACCAAAATAAATCTACACTGTAGTAATAATGTCATGGTGTTGTTCAGCCTGGCTGTAAACACCCTTGTGACCAAACATCAGCATTTCTGACAGCTGATGGGAAATCTGAAGAATGCCACCCTTCAGATGTGTGTCCTATTATTCCACTTAAATTTATCTTTTATTCATTAGATTCTTTTAACTTTTATCACTTGTTTTTTGTGTTACATAGGGGAAGAAAAGTAAAAAATCTATCTTCAGAAGCATTTGGCCAAGCTATATATGTGTGATTAGAGGCAGTGAAACCTTCAGCCATAGAATGTCTTTGGGTGTGAGACACATTACAAATCTATTCTGGTTTAAATTCAATTTTCTGTTTATAAGTGAAATATTCTGTGTAGAATTAATAGTTTGCTACTACTGAATTAAAAAACCTTACTCTGGTTTGAGTTAACCTTTGCATTTCAAATTAACCCTAGTACCAATGAAGCTTGTTTCCCTCAATATTCTTTTCAAGACGCTCAAATGCCACCAGTGCCCTGGCTTCTTTCCCAGGCTCTTGGCCGGTTCAAGAAACTGAACTGCTTCGTATTTTTAAGCAAAACAAAAAAACCCCAAACAGCTACAACAACAAACCCCCAAATTCAATACCTACAATAAATCTTTCCAAACTCTCATCAATTTCTATTTTCAATGAGATCCAAAAATAGTTAATGATTTGTATCTTCGGGTCTCTGTACAAGAGAAATCTTTTGGACAGCAAATGTTTCACAGAGTCTGACGCTGGTAGCAGCAAACAGTATTTTCAAAGTTACTCTGCTTAAAATGGCTTGTAATGACCAGTGATCTTACATTCTGCAGTAATTCAAATGGTTACCTTCAGTTACCTCCAGTGTGTTTTGCCTGCAGCTACAGTGGCCCTCTGGTTCTTGGGCTTTTTTCTATCAGAACTGTTGTTGATTTTTTAATTTATTTATTTGTTAATTTCTTCAAATGTATTCATGGAAATTTTCATTTGTTAAGAGAATATTAGATACCTTTCCTAAACTTGGTATCTTTTCTCCTAAATGACCTGCAAGGTAGGTTTGCAATATTATTTTGCAGGGCGAGTACATTCAGGCCTTAGGCCAGTGGCAGTAGTGAACTCTAGTGATAAAGTTTAAAGATGTTCCAATGACATGTCTGTTAAGATACTTCTCATTTAGTTTTGGAGTATTTCACTTAAAGATCCTCAGCTATAATAAGTCTTGATATATACAAGGAAAAAGATTTTTTTTTTCCACACAATTATGAACCAAATCAGCTGCAATTAAATGAACTCTCCAGATTCTGTCTGTTTTTGTAACAGTGCTGCTAAGGACAGACGTGTGTGATTCCTTTGGGAAAGCATACAGAATTCAACCAGCAAAATCTAAGAGGCAGTTACTGGACATGTATGCTTTTTACAGAATGTCTGGCATGTAGTGGCACCTTTCTTCAGTCATATGTCCACTGGCATTCTAATTCCTCCAGGGATATTCAGATTTGACAATTCAAAAGTTTTATCACAAAGAAATGTCTTGAACTCCTCCTTTCACTTGGGTTTCTGATTCTTAATAATTCAGTTATACAAATTTGCTTTGTCAGTTATCTCCAGTGCCTTCCCTGAGACTGTCAGGCTTATGTGGTTATCTAACTGGGGCACCTTGTGTTCAGAAAATCACTGTTTTTCATTTTTGCTTTTAATATTACCTTATAATTGGAATACAAAACTGCTATGAGTTTGTAGTTTGTCTTGAGATCCAATTGTCTTGTTTTACAAGACCGTGTAGTTTATACCAGGGGCCACTTCAGGTGATACCAAGGCTCTGTGTTCAAGAATAATTTCACTTACAATGACCATGAGGCTTTCACAACCTTTTCCCATTGCAATCTGCATAAATTATGCAATATGCATAAATTACTCCCTTCTGCTCTGCTTTAATATGTGCAATCACAAGTGATAAATCATTGGTTCAAACAACCTTCACGGATTTGGCTATTCCTGGGCATCTCACTACAGAACTTACTTTTTTCAAATGTTTGTTATTTCAAAACAGAGAGTATCACTTTCAATGCTGATTTTGCTGCTCTTCTTCTTTCTCAGTCCTCCCTGCATTAAGGGATGAAGAGAACAAGGTAGCGTAGGGGACTTGCAGTGGTAAGAGAAGACGATGAAGACATAGTGAAAGCTATATTATCTCTTTTCTTGATGTCTGTGTGATTTATGCAAGGTCATGGCAGCTTTTAGATAGAAGCTGAACTGCTGAGGAACAAGAAGCTGTGATAACTGTCATCTTCTGACCCCTGCATACATCAACCTCACTTCTTGGATGCAGGGGAGAATCATGTATTTTTAAAACACTTCCCCATTTTGTTTTATTGAAGTTGAATAATAGAAGCATAAAAGCAGATATGTCCAACTGAACTGAGGCTTTGTGAGAAGAATTTCATGTTCTGAATGCCTCCTCCTTTCAAAACCTGCATCTGCTGCTGCTCTTCCAGATGGTTTCATCAGGAAAGCTGTGTTGTGCCTGCTGAGGAAATCACTGCTAGCCTCTGGGCAAGACTTTTCCTTGGATCTGTTCTTTGCATACATTGTATGTTATAGTTGAATTGTATGCTCTGGACTTGTTGCTGATTACTTTCTAAGGGTAACACTAAACCTTTGTTCTACTTGAACAAAGAACACACAAAACTATTTACAGCACTTCAGTATATTTAAATACGCATTATGGTGCTAACAGTTCAAGTTGATTGGAACCACGTGTCTTTTTAAAATGGGACCAGCAGGGCTAATTATGTTAAGGCCATTAATTTACCATTTACTTTCTATGACACACTTTACGGAAGAATCAGGCCAAGATTTTTGGATGGGTAGGGTAGGTGTCTCTGCTATTAGACACTTCTCGCAGAGCATTCAGAAAAGACTGAGCGTTGACTTTCTGCAGACAGCTTCTAGAAACTGATTGCTTTTAAAAATCCTCATCTTGAATCTTCACTGAGAATTGTGTTCTTAAGACAAACTTGTATTTTGTTTTGTGAAATGTTCTAACCACGAGAGAGAGTAATAACATATATTTATTAAGAAGCTGTTAGGCAGTTAGGGAAGAACAGCATAGTAATCAAATGACTGGCTGCTGAAGTGGATTACTTTGACAGCTGGAGGTGGATTATGGTGTGAGTCCAAAGTAATTTTGCAAGTTCTGTTTCAGCCCTGAGTATGCTGACGTAGCAGCCATATACTTCCATCACACTTACTGTTTTGCAGTGTGGTGACAGCACTGTGAATATATTGTTCAAAGCTTTCCATGTCATCTTCCCACAGTATGCAGTTCTGCAACCATGCTACAGACAGCTGAATAAAGATGGATATCTCAGTTGCCACATTCATGGGTCTGTCTGCTGAGGAGTAATTGTAGCCCCGTGCGTAACCATTGGCAGGACACGAGTTGTGAGAGGTACCGTGAGACTGGGCAGGTGGCATTCATGGGATTTAGTGACTGCTGAGATTCATTTCATCATCCATATAGATGTGCATAAATCTTCAAGTGAGGAAGTTGCCAGCCTCTCATATTTACATCTACCAATCCTCCAGGAGCTATTGCTGTTGCTGGGTGTTTGTCCTCTTCTCCTTTTGGAGAAGAGGAGACTGAGAGGAGACGTTATTGCCCTCTACAGCTACCTAAAGGGAGGTTGTAGTGAGGCTGGTGTTGGTCTCTTCTCCTGAATTGTTAATGACAGGATGAGAGGAAATGGCCTCAAGTTACGTCAGGGGAAGTTTAGGTTGGAGATTAGGAAGAAGTTCTTTACTGAGAGGGTGGTTGGGCACTGGAATGGGCTGCCCAGGGAGGTGGTGGAGTCACCGTCCCTGGGGGTGTTCAAAAAACGGGTTGATGAGGCACTTGAGGCCATGGTCTAATGGTCTAATGGTTAGGAATATGATGGGATAAAGGTTGGACTTGATGACCCTGGAGGTCCCTTCCAACCATAATGATTCTATGATTCTGTAGCTGGTTTTGCCATGAAGTTTGTACCTCCGTAATACAATGGTCTAGTGCAGAGGTCCCAGGCTGCCTGAACTGTCTAGCTCATGTTCCAAAGAAAACAGCTGTGTCCATGGTATATGTGTTACAGGCAAGCAACTACTTGTAATACATAGGCAAGGCAGAGTGCGGGGTTAGCATGGCTCTGCGGTGTCCAGCAGCTGAGTAAGCTTGCAGAGTTCTCCATAGCATTGATTTGTGTTACTGCAGCCATCTTACATGTGTTCATATCTCCCCATTTTGGAAAAGAAATGCTACTTATGTTTAGGTGCACATGTACATAAGTAGCATCCCGATAGCCAGGAAAAAAATGTTTGATTGAAACTTTGAATTCTTTAGGCTGCTGCTGCTTGTCTCATGAGTTTCTCTCAATCTGGCTGTGAAATTCAAACTGAACTTGGACCAATGTCTTTCTAACTTGCATTTTTCAGTCAAGACACTAATACTTCTCAAAAAAAAAAACCCCAAAAACAAACGAAAAATTTGCAGCTATAAACTGGAAATTATAGGTAATGTACATTTATGTGTCATTGCAGAAAGGTTGGATAAGTAGAGTCTCACAACAAAACCATATGATTTCCATATTGCTGTTATATACTGTGCAGATGTACTGACCGTACATTATGCTATGTGCCAACAGGCTCATAGCATGCTGCTTTCTTTTCACAGGGTTGCAAAAGGTCAGAGTGTTTACTCTACAGCCATGTTTTCTTGATATTAGCAGCTTCATTGTCAAAGTTGTTCCGTCTTAATCCTGGCAGAGCAGAAATCTTACTGGTGGGTTAAGGTTGCTTGTCTGGCAGGCTCTGCATGGAAACACTGGTGCCCAAATGAGGAACATAAAGAACTAACCAATAAATATCTTTTCCATGACAGTAATCAAAATAGGTCTCGTCGCACATATCTGTTCTTTGCTTTGTCATCAGGCTCCTGTGTTGGACTCTTCACCCTTAGCATGTCTTGCAGCATGGTTATCCATAGCCTGTTGTCAGCACACACTCATTGGCCTTTTATTGCCTAGGCCCTGTTTAATTATATTATACCACTTTTCGTCTTGTTTCTCTTGCAAAAACACCCTAATATTTAAGGTAAGCTAAGATTTCAAGGATTTCTTTTGCTTTTTGAATGAGAATTAGTAGAGAGGGTGAACATCATCCTAAGGCACATTGTCTCATCTGTCAAATTGCTTAGAAGCACTTGAATTTTCAGTATCTACTTAATTAGCGTTTCTGTGTAATTATGGCTCCAGTGATGTTATTTTCAATCCTAGACTGTTAAATTTTGTCCTGCCTTAGCTAAGCAGTTAACTTTCAGCACACACATTGTAAATGACTGCACACCAGGGCTGCAGCAGGAGCAGCAGTTGCAGCTCTTGAAATGTGTGAAAGACTGAACAGGTTCTGCAGCATCTGTATGGCCATCTGAAAGACTTGGTTGATAGTTAGATCTCTTCATTTTCCTACCGTATCACCAACTGTGGATGTCTCCATCCTCCTAATCCATCATCAGAGGCAAGTGAAGGGACTTCCCTTTATCCTCAGCCTACTGCTGGTGAAAGCAGAAAGAACCAGGTCAGACTCCTCCCCAGGCCAGACTCCTCCTCAGGTCAGATTCCTCCCCAGGTAGCCCCAACATTTGTTTATTTTAGGTGTGACCTTGAATTAAGTGATTGTGCTTTACATTCCCTGAATTGATCGCCCTGGCCAATGACTGATTCAAGTGCAAAAGGAAGAATTATTTCATATGCATAATTGTAGGCTGGATGTTTTTTAACTTAATACTCACCTCTTAACCTAACTATATTGTATGATAATTAATTACATTACATGTATAACTATATGTATATTAATTACATATATAATACAGTTCTTATTATAGGGCTTCTAAGTAGATCACAGTGCATGTGAAATTCAGTTAATTTGTTTTCACTCACAATATCTGTGGGCGAGAGGGCAGTGTAAGTCTAGGGTTTCTGAGGTTGTAAAATACAGTGTGTATTGTATGTGTAATGTGTAATAAAATGTGTAATACAGACTTCAGAGAAAACTGTGCTTGGGTAATTTATGTAAGGTTGAACATTGGAAATTTTGTTGTGGATATGTGTGCATACAGGTGTGCAAATGTACTTATGGAAACACACATGGACTGAGCTGTGACCAGTCTGTAGGGAGATTTGATTCAGCTGATAAAAGGCATGAATGATTGAAATGAATTATTCTGTGTATATAATAAGCAAATGACTAATAGCTCGCTTTATATTGTTGAAAAATGATAAGGTGTTTCCATATCTCTGAGTATATGGAGTTTAAATTCATATCAACTTATGACCTCACATACCAGTTAAATTGTATTTTTATTGTTCTGGAAATTTGAGATACCTGAAAAAAAAGTCTTTTAATTATTTATAGAGTTTCTTTTAGTCTTGAGAGCAATTTAAAAATCTCAAGACAATTCATGAAATCATTGAGCATTATAGGAATAAATTCTTGCTCTTGTTTTTAACCTCTTCATCCATACAACCAGCAGTACCCATGTTTTATTTATGGTCTGGTAAATAATTTACATTTTGTAACCTGAGTGTTTATTTAAAGTAAAAATAAAAGGGCATAAAAGGACCATGCATCTCCCAGATAAGAGCATCATTCTTATACTAAAAAAAAAAATGTTTTCATGAATAAAATGCTAGTCCAGATTTCTGGAAACTAGTTCTGCAGGTTTCCTGAGTGAATACTAGCAATTCACTTGATTTTTTCTGTTCCCAAATTCTTGTTTCTTAAAAAAAAAACAACAAAAACCTCTTCAGTCCCTCTCTCAATCTTATTTACTAAGTTAGTAAATACTTTGGCCCTGGACTGTGAGCTGTGAGGGGTGTTCCTAAAATATAGGAAGACTTTTGTTTTTAGAACTGAGTGGCTAGCATTTCAAATACACTGTTTTCAAATGTAAATGCAATACATATTTTTGCTGACCACTTCTCAAAAAAAAAGGTTTGTGTGGTTTTAAAATATCAACATTTTAATGTTAGCATTTCCTAAATAAAGTACAACTGGAAAATGTGATGTGTGGCAGACGGTTTTAAAATTACAGTTTCAATTACAAAAGGAAATTATGAAAAGAAATGTTACAAGGTAAAAATTAAAGAACTTTTTTTAAAAAAAAAAAAATTAAAAAACCCAGCATTGATTATTGAAGTGTTTTATTTTGGGCTTATATTAATTCAAAGAAATTTGTTTTTTTTCTTTGATTTTTACTTCAAGCAAAAGCTATTTTAATCTTTTTTTATTTTATCACTGACCTGGAGAAATTAAACATTTGTTCATTTTTAATCAGATGTAAAATCCACTGAGAATGTTACATTTTTTCTTTCTGTCTCTTCTATGTTATGGTACATTTTCAGTAGCCAGTAACTGGGAGTCTACTTGGTTGAAGCTGGTTTGGTTTTAGCCCCATGTTTTATATATAGTCATGTTTTGCTTCAGTGTTGTTATATTTTTATCTTTTTCTTTTTTTTTTTCCCTGGGAAGACGCAGGGTGCTAGCTATATCTGATGGAATTGAACATATTGGCAATCTTCGCTGGGAACTTGCACTGTGCCTCCTTGCTGCTTGGACTATCTGCTATTTTTGCATTTGGAAAGGCACAAAGTCTACCGGAAAGGTGAGGATGAAATTCTGTGCGTAAGCTGTATTATGACTCTTATGCTGCAAACTTGTATTGTCATTGATATTTGTGTAAATCAGAATGGTATCATCTCACATGCATCTTGCATTGCTGTAAGTAGCTATACTTGGGGGTCTATAAATTCTAATACTAGGTAATTAAGAATCAGTCATGCTTTGCGTTGTTTTGTTACTCTTGGTTTTTATGATTTTTCCCTAATTCTGTTAGATGAGGTTAAATTTTGTGCATTTAATTTTCAATTGCTTATTGCTTGGTTTGGAACTGGTTGGATTTTTATGTTTGTTTCTGTTTTGGTAGCATACATTTATAAATGAAAAGTTTGAAATGTAGAGTGTGGTTTTTTTTAATTTAGAAAATGTGAGAGTGAAATTTTTCAGCTTTCTCAACCACACACATTCTTATTCCTATAAAAACTGTGGCTGAAGCTATTTGCTGAATTCTGTCTGTACTTGCCAACTGTGTCAGTCAACCTGGTACTGCATTTCTCATCTCATGCACAGATTTATGCAGCCCTACTTTTATCAAGTCACTGCAGGAAAAGTGCTGAGAAACACTGTGTAGGGTTACATATAAGCATGAATAGTTTAGAGGAAAGAGGGGGGAAAAAACTTAAGGAGAAAAATGCAGAGAAGCAAAGGTGATATAAGGGAATGACAAGATAAGTATCCATATGTCTTTGAAGCATGCACCCCAGGGAGGTACAAAAGTGGTTTAGAGTTGTCTGAGGAGCTACATCTGGCAGGGAAGAAATAAAACTGAGCAAAACAAGTTTTATTTTTTCCATCAGAAGGAATGGCTGAAGATAGAGTTCTATTCTATCGTAGTATAATCTGACCCAAGGGTGGAGGAAAAAACATGTACCATGAATGCATATGTGTGCGTGCAAGGTTGTGCAAAACTCTACTGTACTTAAAAAAAATAGCATTAGAAATCATTTGCTGATAGGGACAGTCTCTAGAGGTTTTGAAAAGCTTATATTTTATATTTCTGCCTTTCTGTGGTTTACATTCAGATTTTTATTGTTCTTCATATACATATCACACAAGATTCCTTTAGTTTATACCATTTCCTCAGAAATGCTTTTTTTTTCCTCCTCAGTAACTTAGCTAAAACCTCAGCTTACTGATAGGGTGAATAAATTTTATTTGATTTTCAATTCAATGTGATTTTGATAATCACCTTTCTGATGAGGTTAGGTGAGAAAGAGATGTCTTGCCTACTCGAAACGGGACGATAAGCTTTCTGGCTAAGCAGAAATAACTATCAGTCTTGCAATAGAAGTGCAAATAAAATGGAATTGATACCAAATATTCAGCTTTATAGGTTTCAAATTAGATCAGGATCCTGTAAGAAGTAGACTCATTATGTAGTTACACCATTTAGATTGGTTTATCATGACCAGCAGTTCTGTTTCTAGAATCATAAGGAAACAGACTGCTAGATTCCCATGTTCCTCAGGAGACACTGTGGTATTTATCAGTCTGCCTATGCAGAGGATCCATTGCTTCTCAAGAAACATGCAGTAAAGATCTTTCATAGCCAATATCGATCATTTCTTCTTCCACTTCTGTTCCTATAATTAGTAAGAAAACCTTTTAAATAGATGAATGGGTGACTTTGCAATTGGTTTCCAGTGTCATGTTTTTTTCTGGACGTAAATTCACTTTTTTAGATGTATTTAACAATTTTAATATTCTGACTTGTGCCACTTATTACAACAAAAATCACTGGAAATATGTGCCATCTCACTGTCTTCCCAGACCAGCTGAACAAGGACATAGCAGTCAGGTGTTGTGGATGCTACAAAGGAATGAAATGCTCTGAATTGTAGGTGACAGAGCAGTCGTCTTGCGCTGCAGTTTCTGTTTCTGATATATTGGCATTTTGAAAGTGTGTATTTAAGCTCAGCCAATCATAGTCCTTCAGACTAGATTAAATATATTATATGCTCATTTCCAGGAAAGATTCAAAATCGAATTCTAGATTTTTAATCATAATATTAAAAGTGTTTTTAGGCTAGCCTGTTAAATTTGTTGTATACTTCAATTAGGTTGGATAATTTCAATGAAGTAGCACATTTATGCAGAACAGAAAACTTCCTGAAGTTTTAATACCTCTGGAAACATTTTCAAAAGAAGGTGTCTGTGGGACAGAATAATTAGAGACAAAGAGGATAGGAGAAACAGAGACAAAATGGGGAAGGGGGGAGAGAGACTTGCCATCTTCATACAGCTGTGTTCTGTGAAATATTCAGGAGGTTGGTTTACTCTTTTCCTCTTTTTACTCTGCATCCTAATGCATGGTGAAAAAAAACCCCACAAGCCTTAAGAGCTGTCATAATCATTCTCCATCATTCTCCAACTAGCACCACCACAGAACTCAGCTACTCAGATTGTGAGTATTTAATATTTTAAGATATTAAATATATTAAACCTAACATAAGGTTTAAGTCAAGTCCAAATGAAGTGCTTGTGATGCTGTTAACAAGGTGTTTCAAACTTTTCCATTACTGTTCTAGAAAGTCATCACTTTCTCACAAAACATTTTAGTTTTTCTTTCCAACAGATGTGTAATATCAAGGTAATTTCAGGTGGTTCTGGCAACTTCCAGGAGAAACACATTTGTGCCTTTTCTGAGGTTCTTGACATTAATTATTCAGTCTTAGATCTGAAGTTATTTGTATGCTGGCTTTCACATTTTAAATGTTGCATATAAACTAAATGCAAGGTCTTTGAGAAAATCAAAATCAAAAGGAGAAAAATATGACAACATAATGTTATCATAATGTTATGTGTATATTGCAACTTGCTGAGCTTGATAATACTTGTTATCCATCTTAATCAGAAGTATTTTCAGTAGCTAGTATTAAATGTTTCCAAAGATGAAGTAAGAACTATGTAGAAGGCTGAAGAAAGTTAATTTTCTAAACATTTAAATTATCATTCTTAACTCTGATCAAATAGGGCATGGTTTAGTATCTTATTTTTCTAAAATATTTTTGATTGCTAATTATGATAATTTTGAGTATTTCTGTAATGGATATACTGCATAGTTGCTGAGTCTTGATAATTTTTGATCTTCATATAACATCCATGATATCTTCAGGTACCATGCATGGAACCAATTCTTTCTATCCATTTATTGATTTGAGTAAAATGTCCTTGTGCTTTAACTTCAAGAAAGGGGCGCCAGAAGTTCCTAATCTATTTTTCCTGAATTGCTTGCTGAAACAAACAATCCTAATATTTTCCTTTTTTTTTTTAAATGAGAGTATGGGATTTTTTTCAGATAGTGATCACTCCTCTGAGCTCACAGTGACTCCTCACTGTAGCAACTACTGCACAATCCCTTTTGAAGCAAGGAGGGCGGTAGACTTTAAGAGTTATGTAAAGACATTATGCTAGTGTCTTATCAGGCCATTCCTTTTCTGTTCAAGTATCTTGCTTACTTTTTGAATGCAACGCATCCGTATCTGGTGCTGATATTTTTAGTTTGGAACCCGCTCAGGTATATGGATTTATAGAATCACAAAATTGTACAGGTTGGAAGGGATCTTGGAAAGTCTCTTGTCCAGCCTCTTGCTCAAAAAAGGCTCAACACTGAACTCAGAACAGTGCTTTGACTGGCTACATCTTAAAAACCTCTAAAGACAGAGATTTCACACGTCTTAGGGCAACCTATTTCAATGCTTAATTGTCCTCATGGTATGAGTCATTAATTACTCTTTTCCTACATGTCAGTTCATTCCAATATTTAATTTTGTTACTGAATTATACCTTTTTTTGCTCAGCTTGTTATATTTCTGTCATCCACTCCCAATTAAAACACATTTTTGTATCATCTGTGTTACTATGTAGCATGGGTTCAAGTGCCTGCAATTATTAATGCACACAAAATAACTTGAAAATATTTCTATATTAATAAGCTAATAGCTGGATTTTTTGTTTCCTTCAGTCTTCCTTTCCTACTCAGCATCATTGGCCTATCCATGAATGGGAGTGGCAGCTGATGAGCATCCAGTATGTCACGCAGCCATGGGACAACTGCTCAAACTCACTCGTGTCTTTTTAGTACCATTGCACAAAGTGCTTCCATTCTCTGTGCTGTTTAAAAGAGCACCACTACTTCCCACTCTGTAGATGAGGAAGGGTTGAATCAAAAGTGTTAAAAAGCAACCAGCGGTCTTGCTATCATTTTCACGTATGGATATTAAAACAATTTACTATACCCAGCTTTGCATTTTTAAGGGTGATATATTATGTTTGAATGCAAACCACAAAGAGAAAAGCAAAACTTCTTATAAAAGGAAAATTAATATAATAATGACTAATAGATTTGGATCCAAGGGCTGGTTTAGGCAGGGAGTGTTTGATGTGTGATAAATGCCATAAGCTGCCCTTGTCCATATGCAGTATCTTTTACATTTCTTGGAAAACCAAGCATAAGACCCGTTTAGTCTTACTGCAGAGGTGGACCTAATACAAAGTCTGAAGACTTCAAAGTGTCTGTCAAAGGATATTATAGATAAACATTGCCAAAAACACAACTTCCATCTTACAGAATATTCGTACCATATAATATTTCCCTATGAATTTGTACCCCAAACCATTTTTTTGCTTTGCCATGTACCATATGGCAACAGAATACATTGTTAAATAATGGTTTGGTTACAAAAAGCCGACCACAGAAAAAGCTTATGTTCCTTACACATTTACAGTGCATTCCAGTTTGTCCTCTGAAACATTTCCATAAAGAAATTTGGGTAACACCAGTAAGTGTAATTATTTCTGATATAACTTGTCAGGGTAACACTAATTTGAAAAAAAACCCTGAATATTTGGAGGAAAATTGCTTTTAGTCTGGGAAACATTTAGTAAACAAACAAAAAATTAATGTCTGCTTTAAATTTGTAGGTCAGATTTTGTCATTTTATGACTTAACACAAAGTCAGCATTTTCTGATATGAAGTGTTAAAAGAATATTGTGTACCTTCAAGATTCTTGAGCTATTTTCTATTAGAATATCACACTGCTTATATGACCACTAGAACCAAGTCTCATATTTTTTGGAGGTCTTTTTGAATGAGTTCTCATTAATAGAGAGCATAAAGACTATACTTGTACTCTTTTGCCCAAATAGTTCTTCCAGACTGCTTTGTACTTCTCCCTTGACCACAGGCCAATATGTGATGAGAAATCCAGATGATCCTGAAACAATGTGAGAAGGAAGAGGGACAAATCTCATGAGTCCATTCTTCAAATTTTTGTGGAACTAATTCATGTCTCACACAGATAGGTTTCAGTAATGTACCGAATATTATTGATCTGATTGTGACTCTTGAATATTTTGATCCTATCCTACTCTTTGTGTTGAGTTCCCTGAAGTTCAACATCATCCTGATCTTAGACTGTGTTGACTTTATGCTGCCTCTCTGCTTGATATACTTTAAACTACAGCATAAGGAGAGGTTAATAAAAATAGAGGGTGATGCTGAAAGTTAAGGTCAAGAGTGTTACCCTGACTTGACACAAGGACATACAGAAAGCCTCAACTCTTTCATAGGTATCGTGTCTACAAAACAATCTAGAGGAGTAGACCCAGAGCTCAGAGGCTGCCCCCCTGTAAAAAGCTGTGGGTGTTGCTCTAAAACAAATTTGCTTGGTTGTTCAGATCATAATCAACTTTGAAAATGTCTTGCCCAATGTGTCATCAAGCTTTGACTTGAAAATATGTTGGAAAACATTAATATGATTCTGTTTATCACTTGCTACCCCTTTTCACTGTTGCACCTCTCTTAACCATAGCACAGAAAGCATTGCTGAAAGGTTGCTGTGCTCACATCTGTTAAAGTGCTACATAAAAGAAAACACTGATCTTGCTACTCTACATAAACACGAGTTGTCTAAGACACTTGATTAAGTAGTCCTAAAATCAAAAGCTAAAATAATAGATTAATTACTACACAATATCTCCTCATGAAACATTTATGACTTTTCTCCTAATTTATCATTGAATAGCCTCATATTATCCATTGCATCTCTGAAAAGGATACTCTTTGGTTAAGAAAATAATTTGCAAATTTGAAAATAAAATGATCTTGCAAGCTTTCTTGGTGATGTACTTACTGTATATAAACATAAAAGTAACTGATTATATAAAAGACTGATTATTTTACTTGTCACTTTCGTTATTCATTCAAGTATTTCACTTTCTACCACGACAACACTGAAAAAGTTAAGAACAGCTTAGCAAAGCAGAGAATTTTCTTTTCTTCAAGGAGAGGAAGTGATAACATAATTCATTATTTTACTCTTATGCTGTTGAAATTTTTTCTTTTTCCTTTGTATGTGCATGGTGTCTTATTCCAACAAATCAAACTCCGTGCTATGCGTTGCTAGAAAAAAAATAAGGCTGCAACTGTACTTAAATGTTGGTTACATTTTATTTTTCATTTTTCTGTCGAGGAAAACCCCAGAATTTGTATGAACAGCTTAAAATGCAAAATGTAAGCTCTCAGGCTCTGGCTAGCTGACTGTCATGTCATCTGTCACTATAGAACTCTCCACATTCCCCCCTCACCTCTCTTTTTATAGTCATGCTTCCTCCTCCACCTGCATTTTCAGGCTGAGGAACGTAGGATGATTTATGGATGTTTCACTGTTTATCTCCCCAGATAACTTCATTATCCAGGTTGGAGACAATAGAGGGCATACTAATAGTAATTTATTTTTCACCTACCTTCCCACCCCCCGGGCTCATATTTCTTTGTATTTTGTGAATTATTTATGTGGTTCTCAGATAGTTGAGATGTTTTCAATTTTATGTACCAGCTGCTCAGAACTTCATGATTTGAAGGCCTTTCCACTTTTTTCCAAACCTTAGATTTTGCAAATCCTCTGCCAAGGTCGTCACTGTTAGGATGTATCCCTATGGCAAAAGGCTGACCCCACAGAGCTTCCCACTGCATGGTAGTCAGGGGGAGCCACTGGCTGCTATGCCAGCCTGCACACACCTGCTGAAGCTGCCCTGTTTGCACACAGACCTCTTTTCTTATGGTAGAAAGGGCCATGGGTTCATTTTTCTCTCTCCTCAGACAGGTCTGTGCTTGGTCCCTCTGTAGCTCCCTTGCTTCTCTTGTACTGCACACCTGTGTAAGCCCTTGTTTCTCACCGCAGAGCAATTGGCTTTTCAGCTTGCATGCAGGTCTGTTCTAGTTCAGGGGTAAACTGCAGTGCCCTGGGTTTGAATCTAGCTTTGGTGTCTCTGAAACAGTTTATCACACTATTGATAGACCTTAATAGTGCTTGTATTACTGACTGGATAATTTTGTATTAACTGAGACAAGATCCAATTTTACATCATCTTTCATAGCAGTACCTCTCTGTTGATGCCAGAGTGCCTTCTAATTTACATTTGTGCAAAAAGGATGGCATGTGGCCCTAACCTAGGAAAATGATTGAAAAGAGTACACTGATCTGGTTGAAGGTATGAGCAGATAGGTAACTCTGTGTATCAAGACTAATGCATGAAAGAGGTGGAAAACCTGCTAGGATTAGGATGTCCCTTTTCCTTGAGCTGATTACCAGCAAGACACTGGTATCTGGTGTGCTCAAAGACCCCAAATTCAGAGATGGACTTTTCATACCTTTTACCCATCGTTTTCTCTGCCCTGCTATCAGGAGTTAAGCCTTGCTTGCTAGCAGTTAAGACTCAGTCACTAGTCCCAAAGAAAATTTATTTCTCAATAGCAGGCTATATAAAGGCCTTAATGGATTCAATGAAGCAGAAAGAAAGAGTAAAAGGACAGAAGAAAAAAATAAGAGAAAGATGTGTGGAAGGAAAAAAAAAAAAAAAGAACTGGGGCCCATTGTAGGAGCCCAGGAAAAGGAACTAGGCAGCAATGATTGTATCTCCTGAAGTCTCTTTTGTTTTACCCTAAAGTAATAGCAAAGAATAGCCCTTCATGGTGAGGCTTTAGCACTCTGTCCAAGACTGATCTCTGTATTCAAAGGGGGAAAGTAGAACATTCATGAGATGCATGCAGAGTTCCTGCTCTCCGCCTCCTCATTTAAAACAGCCGCTGCCGTATTTTTTTCAGTCTCCTGTGCACTGAGCATTTAAGGACACCTCAGATTTATTAGAAAAGGAGATTTTTGTGCCTCTCTGAATGGTTTTCCCAAACTTCTGTTTGACAGCTGAGGAAAGTATGAAATAGTAAACTTAAATGAGAATCGAATCATCATGATTTCACACCTTTCCTGCTGCACCTTAACAGCAGAGATCCACTTCTATGTGAATACTTACTCAGACTGGATCTAAGCCCTGGTCCACAGCCCAGCAAGTCACAAGTGTGTTTCAGTGCACTGGAGGACAGCTCAGGGTACATGCAGATGTGAGAGTTTTTGGGAAGAGAAATCACCTGATCTGTCAACCTAATGTATGAAAAAGCCGGGGGAGAGGGGTGAGGCACAGATTAACATTGAGGCATCCCCACAGGAGAAATGTATTGATTGGCTAAAGGTAACACATAGAGTTTTATTTTTTCCATTGAGGTTACCAGGCACTTTTAGCCCATTATCAAAAATAAATACACTGAGCCAACAAAACCCAGACTTTGGAAATGCAATAGTTTCAGTCATTTGTTCCTATATGATCTCTGCATATTTAATTTCTCCTTTCACAGAACCTGTCCTTCCTTACCAGTTGTCTTATTCCTCACCCCAAAAAATAATCAGTGAACAATGTCATACAGAAGAACATCAAACAGGAGGCAAAATATAAATTGTTCTGTTTACTGTGATCATTCTTGATGGACGTGTGTCAGATGCATGACACACTGCATGTATCTGCAATTTATAACTCTTGAGGTTTTATGAAACTATGTTTCCAGAAGTGTTTGTGTGGTTGCCTACGTCCTAGCCTCTTTATGTGTGTACAGAAATCCCTATCGATACTGCTTTTGTTGGATCTTGGCTTGTGTATTTGGAATATTACTTGCACCTGTTGTTCGGCAAGGGCGTACAAGGTATCCCCTTGGTCCCTCAAGCTGAATTCAGAAACATGAGGGTTGATACCCATTTTATAGCACTGACTCTCTTAGTGATGCTTGAGTTTCAAATTTCTTCAGCTGAAGTAGAACAGACATAATCCCCTAGTCTCACACAGGTCATTTGCCCTCAGATGGTGCTAATCTATATATCTTCAAGAGGGACTCATCCTTAGCAATTTACAAAGCAGTTTATAGATATCCATCCCCATGGCACTGTATGGTATTATATCGATATTCCTGCTAGTGGGAACACAGTCTCTTTACATTCTGCAGTCAGTATAGGCCAGATTTTTGGCTTTATCTACAATGGAAAGATATCTTTGTAGTGGAAGTTTTGTTTGCAAGGCTGTTCTTGTGAGACTGACAAAGTGTAACTCTGTTATGTCACCCTGGTGTCAATTAACATGGATCCAAACTCAGCCTTAAGAATGGGAAAGCTTAATGAAATAAATTGCTACATGAGCAACAAAGGCAGCTTCAGGCAGCTTCTGGTGCTATGTTGGTAGCTAAAAACTGTCCCTGTGAAGTGAGTTGGCTGCCGTGCACCTGCTATTCACTTCTGCTGCTGGGCAATTGAAAAATTTGTGTGGTTGAAAAAGAAAAAAGTCAAAGTATCCTGTATAAGCTTGATTGTGTCAAATGCAGAAAGCTCAAGGCACTGCTGTAACAGTCTGACACAAAGAATTAACTGTAATAAAACCTTCTTTCAGTTATTTCCTTTGGGTATAAAATATGTTCATCAGGTCAGTAAGTGTTTTTGTGCTTGAGTTCGTGTGTCTCTCATTCCTGGAGTGCTTTACTGAGGTCAGAATCTCAGTGTACCAAGTCTTGGATGAACACAGCGAGGTATCTCTATTCCCCAAGGAGCTTGCCTTTACATCTGTGTAAGAGACAGGCAGAGATCTCCGTTGAGCTAAGGGAGGGAGGGAAAGCAGAGAGATCAAAGCATTTGCCTAAGATAGAAAAATAAATCTGTGGCAGTAATGTACTCTTAAGTCACACTGTCTCACAGCCCAATGTCTTTATTGTATGATTCGTCTCATTTTTCCTGTGCATCATACCATCTCTTCTTCTCAGACTGAAATTCAGCTCAAAAACACAATTAAATTGCCACTCACTGTCGGATCAGTGTCCTACAAGTCAGCCTTGAGGTGATTTAGGGGCTAGAATTAGAGGCTGTTTAGTAGGGAAGTTACAGTGCAGTAAGCCTTTAAGCAAAATAAAGATTTGGCTGACTGACTGCATTATAATACAGAGAGTAGCCATAGGGAAGGGAAATGTGGAGAATTAAGGTCTGCATGATAGGGATACTTGTTAGTTTAGGTGGTAAGGCTATTTATTACATTTCTGTTATAATTATTATACTTAATACACAAGTAGTATTGCAAATGCTTTATGGTGAATACATCTCTCAGCTGTCACCATGGTGATAAGGCCCTGTATTCCACAGTGGGTGACAGAAATCTGTCTCTTGTGCTGTGGGTAAACACACACCTTTTTCAATAATAAACAATAAGCTCTTTATTGCCCTAAGAACATCCTGAACCTCCCAACAGAATTGTAGAGTGGTTTCAGTTGGAAGGAACCTTTAAAGGTCTAGTCCCATACACAGAAAAGTTTCGTGATTATAAAAATTATCAGAAGAAAGAAGAGGCATGAGTCTGCTATAAGGATGTCTTTTTTGCCTCTTAACAAATCACTTTTCCCCCAGTGTTTACTGCACAAGATTAAATAATGCTGTGGTACTCTCGGGAAACTGTGCAGAATTGACTGATTTAGACATGAGTGCTTGGAAGATTGATAGACTACATATAAAAAAGTTTTGGTGCAAGGTTCTAGGGAAATTCCTAATTACTACTGTATTGCTGTTTCATTGGTTTAATATTTGCAGTTATTATCTAATGTAGTCATGCTTTGATTTGATGACTTCTGGTGTGCTGGCTACAGTGCCTGGTTCTTCCCTCCCTCTTAGCCAAGGCCTTTGTGCAGGCAGTATACTCTGATGGCTATATGGATCTTTGCTGACTGGCATCTTTCACCTTTCATGGCTAGATGAAGAAGTAGGAGTTCTAGCTAGAAAACCTCACCTACTAATTCTTTTGTATCCATTGTATCCAATTTCCAGACTACATGCAGGCATCTTATTTTACTTAGTGAGGATGTTCGTTTGGAAGTGGATGTGTGTTGGTTTTTGTTTGAGTTTTTTTCTAAAGACAAGTGGGGAAAATCAAGCAGGACAAGCAAGCAACCTAAGCTGGAGATGCTAAGGACTGTTTTGGTAGAGCTCTGTTTCTCTGAAAAATGTTAATTCATTGAAACCAGTCATTCTTCAGAGCAGCTAGCAATTACATGAGGACAACACTCATCTGGAAAACCCACTTTCATGTTTTCCAGCAAGCAGTCAGAGGACAAACAAACCTTTACTGTCCTCTGGACCAAAGGAATGAGTTGACCAAAAAGTTTGAGTTCATTCCAGTGCAGATTTAAGATCTTAACAAAATTTTGTGTGACAGGAAAATCATCTTCTGTCCTGTTCTGACCCTTGCATCTTTATCTGCTTTACAGGCTAAACATTTTTAGAATATGTCAGAGCCTACTGATTGGTGCCTTCAATGAGATCTGGAAGGTGTGTCTAGAGTAGTTAAGAAATCAAATTCATGTAGCACCTTATCAGTTCCCCATTTCTGCCTGTGTAAACTCAGTAACAAAACTGGAAATTTAGGTGCCAGTATGGGATAATTCTGACCCACTGTAAATTATTTTCATAGAAATGGGGTCGTACTATATCAGGAACAGTCATTCCATATTAAACGTTTTTTAAAGCAAAATTCAGGTTTATGTGCACATATGTAACTAATATCAGTGTGTGGCTTGTTGTGTAGAAAGGGAAACTAGATGGCATGCAGAAGTCTGAAAATCTTGGAAGGTTCTGAAAAGGAACAGCTTTGATTTCTAAAAGCGTGAACTTTTAAAAGACCTTTTCAAAATGAAAAAAACCCTCAGTTGATTAATTAGTCCTAATTTATATTTAAAATTCTTCCTGATTGATTATTAAAGTTGACTTTTACTTGATTAAATAGCAGTCTTTGATTTTTGAGATATTTGTAGCTCTGCAAATTCCCTACTTGATGGGAGCTCTACATAAACGCTTTTGCTTGCAGTAATGAGCTTAGCCAAGGTGCTGGAGTTTGCTTCCTCCCTAGTCTTCCTCTGCCTGTCCACAGCCACAAGGCAGGTCTTCCTCTTTGTTCACTTGAATGTTAACCAAAACAATAAATTAACATTATTCTTTTAGATATTCATGTTATAGCATACCATTATTTCATTTGCCATTCTAGTTCGAGGCTGCCACATTTATGGTGTAGATAAAATAATGAATTTAAATCAATAGCCTCTTCAGGGTTAAAAAACCCCACCCAAAACAAAACAATCCCCACAAACAAAACAAAAAACCCCACCACACTCTATAGGTATTAGGGACATTAATAGCCCGATTTTATCATCAGATTGCTTCTCTTGTATTTACACTGGTAGAGCTGTATCTGCCTGCTCAATTGTAGTGCTCATTTTGCTAAAGGTTTCCTGCAACTTTGTACATTTGAAAATTACACAACAGACCTCCCCTTGCTTCACAGAATTATTTTGGGCATGCTGTTTTTACAACTGTTGGAATTTTTGCACTGGCAGTGTATTAACAATACGTTAGCAATGTGACAAGCACACTTTCTAACAAATGGGTAGCACACTCCTAGGCATGTTAGTGTTTAGAATTATTGCATCCTTTACTGATTTTTAGCAGCATAACTCCTCCGAGGACATTCAGGCAGTTGGTGAGTGTAGGGTGAATATTGAATTTGGACAATATAATTTTGGAGACTGAGAAACAGCAGCACTGGGAGGATGGAAGTCATTGCTCTGAGTTCCTCAGATTTCTCCAAGTTGTATTAACTGTAGGTATTTGTCTAGAACACAAGTCTTCCTGCTCCCCTCCTTTGGCATGTAATGACAGCGAAAAAATGTAGCGTTGATGAAACAGTATGGCTAACAGTCACAGTGTCTTGGTTGAGGTTGTGTCCCTGGTCAGGGCAGCAAGGTTAGCTAGGGTTCTCTGCAGTGATTCTAAACTTCCACCAGATTTTTCCTTCCCTCCTTTTGGAACTTTTGCCTACAGGTAGGCAGTTTTTTGAACACAGAATATGTTGTTGACATGGAATTTGGGAAGTGCTGAAAGGTTCATAAAGTCAGACACAATAAAGAATAATTCTTGATGAAAAGAAAGAAACATTTTTCACCCATATTTTTATAATGAAACGAACCTTATAAACAATGAATTTGGCTTGTTAAAGCATTTATCAGTCAAGAGAGATGTCTCTTCCACCTATTCAGTAAAAAGAATGCCAAAACCAAATGGAATAGAATGTATTTTTTTTTTTTTATTGACTCAAAATGAATTTTGGAGTTGACTTTTCATTTCATTGTGAAGGAAAGTGTTTCAGCTTATCTCAGTCTTTTATTTACTTATTTATTTATTGCCTTCACCATCATGGGGATAAAAATAAGGACTTGCACAGCTCTACTAGAGATTTTTCTGTGTCCCAGTCAATGACCTCGGTGTGATGTGGTATTAGAAGTGTTTTATTCATTTCTGCTGTTATTGTGTCATGCAGAATCTTCTGCTTCCTGTGACTGTGGTGCATTTAACAAGGTTCTTACACTGCAAGGTTCTCTTCATTAAGTGTCCTCTCCTGGCCCCTATTTTCTTGCTTATCTTGCATTCCCAGTGATTTTTTCCTCTTTGATACTTATTTCTCAGCTATCAAATCTCATTAAATTTTCTTACCTGTTGTTTTTTAAAATTCTTTCTACTCCAGGTGAAACCGTCTGCACTCACACATGATTCATTAATAGCTCAGAAGTAGGTCTGCAGTTTGTAAGAAATCTGGTTAAGGATGGTTCACAAGATTATTCTGGAGCAAATTTCACTCTTGTGAATAAACAAACAAGACAGAGGCTGATGCTGAATAAATTATAAAACAAATAGAAAAGAGAAAAATCAGCCATTTTTCTGATTCTATCTCCCCGCACCCCCATCCTAATCATACATCTTACAAATCCACTCATCTGTAATTCTGTTGGGTTTTTGGTTTAGTTTCTTTTTCTGCATATGAAATTTTAGCTTGAAAATGTAGGCAGATCTAGAAGGTTTTTTCTTTGCTTTTGGCATACTTTTTAAAAACTCAGGAATCAGCTGCCATTCCTTTATACTGATTTATAACATTTTTCTTGTGAATCCAATCAATGTTGAAAATATCTCTTTTCAGTTGTCATTTGTATGTCTGTAGATGTGTCATATCGGCAAAAGACTCTTTTTCAAACAATGCTGGATGGAAAATTTCACAGTATACTCTGGTGGTTGAAAAAGAAAATCTTTTATGGTGTTACCATCTGTTATTAACCTCTAGGAAATTAGAATTTGTGAAACTGGGAAAGTATTGTGGAGCCAAGATGTCTGGGTTAACTGTGGCGTGTAGAACTTCTTTTAAAATTTTGATGGAAATGCTCATACTGGTAATACTTGGATGTGTCTACAAACACACCAGAGCTGCCAGACAGTGGTAAGGTAACTGTTTCTATAGCTGTAACATGCCCATCTGAATGTAAAATTTAAACCTATGCACCATATTTGTGCTAGAAAGGTACTTAGTTATGAAAAGATGTAAACTGGCAGCTAATTCAGTTCTCGAGAATTCTATGGTGCCTTAGTCATTAAATCAGTGCATAGATACCTAGATATTTTTATAACTAACCTTGAGTGATATAGACATCTAAGTCTCTTAAGGTCTTGGTAGTTAAAGTTCCAGTACTTGGTACTGAATTTACTTGCAGTACTTTGGTACTTAAAGTTCATGGCAGTGAATGAAGTATCTGTTCTCAGGATCATTGGTCCTAACGTGCTTTCAGGTTAGCACCTAAGTATGCTCAAGAGCTATTGGATGTCTCAGTAGGTGCCTTTCCACATCCTTGTATGTCTAAATATCTTTGTAAATTTGTCTTTTAGTTATATTGTGATAGGAGAACTTGGTGCAAAAACCAGCATGCCAGAAGTTTGTATTTAGTTTCCAAATGCTTAAACACTGGCATTGCTCTGACGGGTTTAAAAAAAGCATTTTGAACATTGGAATGTAAATTACCATACCAAGCAATTAAAGTCAATTAAAACAGGATGCAGTGTAATTAGAAACAGTTGTGTTCACATTTATATTCAGAGAGGTTTGGTGTGTTGAAAGAAAAGAAAACAATTCAGGAAACTTTTAATGCCTACAGATGTGATGGTGATACTAATTGATTTCTAAAATGCCCCATCCTCCCTAACTTCCTGAGATCTTGAGCAGCAGGATAAAATGAGTAACTAATGCACTGGATGCAATGGAATTAAGTGGCTCAACATCCTGGGAGACTCGAACACCACCTACAAGCGGTGGCCTTCTCTCCCTGCACCATACACATACCTGCTGCAGTAGAGAAGCTTGCAGTTTTAGCAGCCTCAGTAGCTCTGAGCACTGACACTGAAACATTGTCAACAATGCCGATTGCCTGAGGAAGGGTATCTCTTTCCCACACATGCTTCCTTGGTATCTCTTTCCTTGTTGTTCTGGATATCTGCATTAGTATTTATGTCCAGAAATACTGAACCAATTGCCATCTGTTTATATCCTCTTTCTGCAAGGTAACCAGGAAAGAAGGAGAATCCTTGTTCCTCTAAAGCTGAGGCAGAACTACCCTCATGATAAAAAAAATACACTAGAGATTGTGGTTTTAGCACTTGCAATAGTGTTAATAGGTGTGGATGAGCTGGGGAAAGCGTTGGGAAAAGCGCACAGAGAACTGAGGTGTAACTCTACAAGCCTGGAGGCTGCTGTGGGGCTGCAGACTATTGTACAAGGGTACCTTCACCAGAGCTCTCTTGGGCATAGAGATGGTTGGCTTCAGCTCTTCCTTGACAGAGCTGAGTGAGGAAGTACACCCAAAGGAACCTGGGAAGAAACCTGCCTCTACAAAATCTCACCCTGTTTACTGAGTTAAAATGTTTCCAGGCGGTGGCAGGACGTGCAAGATAGCGGACTGCAAACCAGTGTAGTCAATGAGGCATAATGCAATGAAATGGTGTTCTTTAATGTTATAACATATATTCAGGTGCAATACCTTCCATGTCATCAAATGTATACGCCTGCTGACAATTCTCTATTAAAAGCAACTATTGATTCAAAAGAAGTAGAGAAAAATAGCTGGCAAAGAATGAAATGCAGAAACATAAAAACCAGTTGCTAACTAATCCATCATTTCCACCCAGTATAAGACTTAGAGCAGGACCATGTCCATTCCGTGGGGTTTTTTTTCACTTCTCCTTAACTGATGATCAATTTTTGTTTGAAATCTAAATGTCAAGAGCAGTCTCTTTGAGATGAGGTCTATTTGAACTCAGCCAGTCGTATCAGTTTGCATTCCCACTAACAGTCGATTATAATAAGCACTGGGATAAAGCTTTCTATATTGCATTTTATTGACTTAGGAATTCATCAATTCAGGCTTCTGAGACCTTTAGGAACACAATAGTTGTCTCCATTTCCTAGGAAAGTCATGGTTTATATTTTCAAAAGGGACTAGACACCCAAAAGATATATATGTATGCTTACCTCTTGTTGAGGTCAGTGAGAGTGAAGTGTCTGAATATGCCTTGGGCAGCTGGACATGTCTGAAGATCTGCCATTCCTCCATTTCTGAGTGCACCAGCTGAGGCACACGTGAGATGATTTCATGTTTGGGGATAAATACTCAGCACAGTGTGAAAATCAAATTTCAGTTCGTTAGTCATGAAAATGTGTTTGAGAATCCATTCATGGGTGCATTCTCAGATGTATCTCTTTCATTTACATACGCATGAGACTTTTGAATTTAAAATGCATTTTTTGAGGGCTATACAGCTTGTATTTGTCACCAAATTATTTTCCCCACTCTTCCAGCTTATTAAGTATTTTTACTTATGCCAGGCAGATGTATAAAGAGTATCATCTCGTATTAGGATAGTTTATACCTACTCTGCACAGATGGAAATGGCTATAGAGAATTATGCAGAGTTAAGTTTAAGGTATGTTATTATTTGAAGGAAATATTTATAATACCTGCCATGGAATGTATCATTTAAACTGTCTCCAAGTTTGAATAGCTATATACTGCTCTCAGGTTTGTGGTTGTAAAATGGGATCCATTCTGCTCAATTTTTCCTCTGGAAAATGTGACTTCTTGCAGGTTTCCGGAAAAGCTCAGTTGTTCCCTATGCACAGAGCAAAGTGATTTCTGAAAAAAATAAATAAATGCAGCTTATATGTGAAAACAAAAATTGCTGGGCTTGAGCACTTCAGTTATTTTGCCTGAAGTTGCTTTGCATGATGAGGGTGCTATAGCAAACTGCAAGGAGATATATGTAGTGTTTAAACTCTAGGCTTGATGAAATGTTCATTCCTCAAGCACAGACATGGAGACAAGGCAGTCCTGATGACACCTTAGTGATTACTAGGTGGCTGAGAATTCATGAGTATGTGGTTATACAATATCTATAATGCAATTAATTACTTGCTGTTATGAGTCAATTTCCCCGTATCTGTGTTTGGAATAGCATATGGTATAGTGTACAGGAACAGTATAGTATAGCATCTGGTCACTTGTCACAAGGAGAGAGTAAATACTATACCTGAAGAGAGCTTCCTAATCTCTCTATAGAAGAGTGTTGACCTTTCCTAAAAGGCAAATATTTTAGAAGGGAATGTGGTTGGAGGATGAAATTCGCCTGTATGGACAAACGCATCAAAAGCACTTTTTCTCCAGAAAATGATTTGGTTTTTATCTAATAGCAAAATGGATGTGGAAATGAGGTGGTTTTGTTGCAGCTGGAAGAATATATTTTTCTAATGTTTGCTTCTTCTTGCTAGGTTGTGTATGTAACAGCCACCTTCCCCTACATCATGTTGATGATTCTTTTGATTCGTGGAGTAACGCTACCAGGTGCTTCTGAGGGGATAAAATTCTACTTGTACCCTGACCTTTCTCGACTGTCAGACCCACAGGTAGGATCATGATCCATGTATATATTTTCCTCTCTGGCTGGGAAAAACTGCAAGAGTTTCTTGATTTTGAAGTCTGAACACGGGTGGTTGCTGGATAGTTGTTCATTGTTAGAGATTCAAAATTGTGGATGGGGTTTTCAAGCCAGCACTGCTTAAGTGTGTTGGAATATATTATTCTTCTGGTAGAAAAGTACCTTGGCTGGTAAGTCACAATTGTCAGAACTGTTCAGCTGCAGCTGTTGCTTCTACCACTGAGGGGCAAGAGCATTGCCACTGGTTCCACAGGAACAGGTTTAACTGAGACTTGCCCATTTTACAGTTCTCTACGCATTGCAAATCTGAATCTCAGTGAAGATTAGCAGAGAAATTAATCATTCAGATGATTGTTGTCCTTGAATCAGAAGTCTCTAGATAGTAGTCAAGGAGGGATGAAGCACTCAGACCAGACTTCTGTCTTTTTCATTGTTTCCAGAGTAGAGTTGCACATGAAAATACTAGATTAAGTTGATATTTTATTTTTTTTCCCAGTGACGGATGAGTACAATAAAACAGTTATTATATATAATTTGTCTCATATTAAGGAGGGAAAATGACACGAGCTCTACAAACCCTGACAGTCTGCAGACAGCATTTTACTTATCTGTTTTGGCAATGTAAGACATTATGCAGTGTTACTCCTAAGGCTATTACAACATTAAATGGATCCTGAGGTGGAGATAGAAAGGGAATTTGGGAATATTTTTCAAAATTAATTTTTTTAATCTTCTTAATGAAAATGTGCCAGCATAGTTTTTTTTAACCGCAGCTTACTGAAAATGTGTATTTTGTTGCAAAAGATAACAGAGGGGACCTTTCAGGCTATTTCCTTGAAGTGTCTGAAATGACCGACTCTTGTAAAGCTCACTTAAGCAAGTAATATTTCTACAGGAAAATCAGCTAGAAAGAAAAAGGTTAATTTAGAATATTGAAAATTTTAGATAAAAATGTAATCGTGTTGCCAGTTTTGGTCTGGACAATGTTTCCATGCTTCTATGCCAGCATAGATGGGAAGTGACAGAAGGGTTGTGGAAGTGGTGTTAGAACATCGGTGCTGTGCTATGGGTTTCCAGCAGCTGCCTTGCTTGTAGGGGGCCTCAGTTCACCTGAGAAGTTAGGGCAGTGGCGGAGAAAACCAAGAGGACTCTCTGACACGCTTCCAGTTACTGGTTTGCAACATAGCATAGACACAGGCAGGAGTAAATCAAGCAAGCCAGTCCGATCTCCAGTGAGCCCTGTGTGTGTTAACTCATTTTAGCAGAGGCAAGAAATGTGACTGTGGTTCTCTCATCTGAGAACGTGGACAGGATCTGTTTATTTTGGCCAGTTTTAACTGGTGTTCCACCCTGATGTGTGGTTCCGACAACTATGGTTACCCCCTGCCTTAACAAAAATCCCTCCACCTGTGAAGTCCATCGGCCTGGTCCGAAGGGGGGGTCCTGGTACGGAGCCATCCCGCTGTGCAGTGTCGGTTCCAGCGCTTGTCCAGCGGCGAGCGAGGGCCCTGCTAACAGGATTTTGCCCTGCATGTGGATTTTTCACATGCCACTGACACCCTTGTTTCTGTTTGGCATTGAGGGAGGGCATGCAAGCTTAAGTGACATCATTGTCAGGCTACAAGGGTTTTACATGCCTGTTTACCGTACTGTCTCAATTTGTAAGGAAATACATTGCTGCCATGACAATTCCCAAGCACATGTATTGGTGTAAGCAGGCTGTGGAGTACAAAGCACTTCAAAGACACGCGTGCATGTCCCCGTCTGTGCCCCGAGTACAGCTCAGCTGATACCACAGTGGCTTTGGGAAGGCTTCATGGGGCGCCTTAAGCCAACTTTATTCTCCTTTCCAGTGAGACTGTGACTGACACATTGCCACACCTCAGCTTCAGTGTCTTAAACTGAAGTACACTGGACCATGATAGAGATTGTGAACATCAATACAGGTTGTTTAGCTGTAGTATGTGTGATGAAATGGTTCTAGAGAGTTATTTTTTTTTGTTTAAAAAATGCTATTTCATTGGCATACTAAAATTTCGTTGAGACTAATCAATTTCTGAAGAAAATGTTCTGAGTTATGAGTGGGATCTCTGGTCACTTTTCAAGAAATAAGTGAAGTTTAGCTTCTCAATCTTGAAAATAGAATTTTGCATAACTTGTTTTATTTTTAGAAAAAGTAAAATGGAAGTGGTTCAGCTTTATTGCAACTTTTAATGGTAACAAGAGATAGATATTTTCCGTTTTATGGAAATGTAGAACTTAATAAAACCCCACTAATTTTGCATTAAAATAAACCCCATTCCCTAAGCCTCTTCTCAATTTGTTCTAGAGATTTTTGCCAGGAAACAAGTAAGACAACCGAAGTAGCCTTGACATTTGTGCTTCCAGTTTTCATATTTACTCTTGTTTATTTGGATTTACTCCACAATATAAAAGCATAATGCATGTGTACTAGCAGGAGTTGTTTTCCTCTTCAGTTGGAGGTCTGTTTAAATAATGTTCCATGGAGGCTACTGTGTCTGTATTAGGAGAGGGGTATTCGAACCACAGTGCCAACCATGTTTACTGTGGATTAAATAAATTAAGTTTCTCTTCAAGGCTCACTTTAGTTTGAAGTTCTTGAATCTTTTGTCTTTGTGTAATTTGCATTCCATGGTTTGTTATAGCTTTCTAAGCAGCTATTCATCTGTCTTTTCAGTTCCTCTTAGCTTTCATGTGCTGTGTTCTCTATTTCATTTTTATATTCTATCTTTTCAGCAGACTGAATCCTCTTAGTCTGAAAATGCCATCTTTTGTCCTGTGTATCTGTAGAGCTCATACCACTTTTCATTATAATAGTGGAGTACTATATTTAAGCTTCAGAAATGCTTTGTTTCATCCACAGTAAGGTCTCTATAGCCTTCATGCTCAAATTAGCTTAAAATATGTCCCTCTGCTCCAATCTGGAAGATACAGGTGCTGTTTATAGCTTAAATATAGTGTCTTTCCTGAGTTATAACTCACACAAAAGTAGTATTTTACAAAGTTAATAGGATTGTTATGGTTTCTGTGTGCAAGTCTGACTCAGAATATGGTTCTGGTCACCCCAGAACAGGGATAACACTTAATATGCAATTGTGCTTGTCTGTGGTGCTCACAGCTCCTTTTTGGGGAAAACATTTGGTTCTTCATAATGGGATTTTTCAAACATTTGTGCATGGAAAAGGTTAAATGGCTAGGGACTAGCAGAGGTGCCAGTGTAATGGATCAAGGAGCAATATTATAGTCAATGATCTGGAAAACACATGCATGTCAATTTAAACCCTGCTGCAGCAGTGGATTCTTATAATGAGGAGGAAATGAAAAATGAAAACTTCTTGTTGATTGTGTCCTTGGATGCTAATAACTGTGGGGTTTTTAAAAATTTTTTAAATTAAAAATATTATTTTAATGAAGATATTAATTATAGTGTCTGTAAGGGTGAACATGTCAACATAGTCAGAATTCTGAACAGTTGGTGCTTACCAAAATATTGAACAAATTTAATGAATCTGGGTTTTGTGACTGAAAGGCACATGAGAATACATTTCTATGTGAATAGAATACAGGTTGTCCTTTATCTCTGACATACTCATGTGAGTGTTAAGCATGATAAATGAATGACAGGGCAAATAAAATACAAGGTAAAGGAAAATCTGAGCCATCACAGTCAGGATCGATTTTAAATTTCTCTGATCTTTTGTTTGCAGTGGGAAAGTGTTAAAATTACAACAAAATTGCTGATGGCAGAAACATTTCTGAAATTCACCTCTAGTAGCTCAGCTATGAGTGTTGAACTATTAGGTGGCCATGACTGTGCAGATGACCAAGCAGAGCTTCCAGTTGTTTTCTGTGGGTGCTCTTGCAGTTGCTACTCCACCCAATTTTGAAAATGGCTTCCAGAAGGACTTTTCCCATGAATTTCCCCGGCACTGAAATTTGGCTGACTTGCATGTGACTCACCGGATTTTCCTTCTTGTCCTTCTTGAAAATAAGCACCAAAATATGAATGTGCAGCAATTAGCATCCACTTAACCTGAAAAACCCTTACACTAGATAAGTCTTACAGTACCAAGATGACTTTTCCTTATATTGTCCTCTGTCTAAAAATTTCTTTCTTCCTGCATTTTCCTTTGTGGCACTTAGGCTAAGTTTACATGGTCTGTGTGTTTATAGAGAAAGAGAACGTTTTAGTACATTGGATAGTTTTTTTAGGTAAGACAGTTTTTTTGGTAGAAAATAATTTATAATAAATGCACATTATTATTTTTTCCCTGAAAATTGTAGTTTTCATTCCATACTCCTTATTTTTCAGGTTAGCATGAGTTTATTTTGCTTGTTATCAACTCCTTAACATCATATCATCTTAGTATGTTTGAGCATATACAGAAAATTATACTTCGAAAAAAGATGCTACTTAGCAAAGCTGTAAACAACTGATATCTAGTTAGGTTAATTATAATATGCATATGTGTGAGAGACATTTGGGAATATTGTATGGGTGTAGAGATAATATTTTCTTAAATCCTGTTTTCAAAATCCAAACTGGAAAAGTATTTGAGAATTAATCTTCTCGTAACTTTTTATTTCCAACGTTTAGTACTGCAGAGTTGTTTCAGCGATGAGAGCTGCAGCAGTAAATGCCACTCTGATTCTTTACCAAGAACTCTCTTCTTAGCAGCAGAAGAAATAACCCAGAGTGATTCAGTTTCAGTCCATGCAGCCTTGGACGGAGCAGCTCTCACAATTGTATCGCCACCTTGAGGCCGAGGAAACCCCATGTTTTCAAAGGCAGAAGGAAATAAAAAATGCCCTCCTTGCCTTGGAAGTGGAGGAAGAGTTGTATTTATACAGAAGTGTTAAGGCTCCGTCTTCTTCCCCCCAAAAATGTAGAAGAAATTGTGATTTCATTTTTGGGTGGTTTCATGCACGGACAATCAAGGGAGCTTTACAGATTCTCAAGTCGTGGATTTTAGACCTGTACTATATCTACCTAAGCATACTGTTCCTTAAAATTGCAACCTAGGAGTTTTCATATGTGAGCAATGAAATGATATCTAATTGCTGGAGAATTTTTTGATGCTTTTATTTGTATGGAATATGACAAGTGAGAAACTTGCAGTCTGATGAGAAACTGGCCTCATAGGATGCATTCAATACTGGCTGGTAAGCCTAGTTTTTAAGCATAGTATTTAGAGAAAGGGTTCAGAGGCAGGTCGCATGACCTAAATCTTACCAGCTTTTTAATGCCACTAAGACTAGTAATAACCTTCAGCAATTCACTGCATTTTTACCACATAAGAGTTTGTGCAGCTATTTAAAAAAAACCCCAACCAACCAAACAATTAACTGGAATAAAAGAGTAGTAATGAGCAGAGAAAGATGTCCAGTCCCCATCACACTCATGCAGGCCTCGTAACAGCTATGGAATTTACTTGTCTTTTTCCTACCATTTTCCTCCCATTCTCTGTATTGTTTGCTTCATCAGGTATTGACTGTCTGAACCAGGCAGTTGCGATGCACACGCATGGGTGTTGCAGTAAATTATAAAAAGAGTGAAATGCCAGAAATTCATACAAGGGCCATGGGTATGAAAATCCTTAGCTGAATTTACTGTCTGTATAGCAACAACTCCCACTTCACACATGTATCTTTGAACAGCCTTTGTTCATTTGGTATGGAAACTAAATTTTAAACTGTTCTTTCTATGAAAGGAAAAAAGTATTGCTGCTGATTGAGAGGCTCTCATGGTGCTGTTAAATAGTAATGCCCTATTCAGCCTTTTAAAATGTAAACATGGGAAAGAATTAATTCTTCTCAAAGTCTGCTGCTCGCACCATCGTTACAACTTACTGAGATTTTAAGTTCCAAGGTAAGCATGGGATATAGACTGGTACGATGTTTAGAAACACTTTGCCCTGCAGTGCAGTTTATAATCTCCACAATGAGGAACTATTTAATTTTCCTATGTACTGTGGCTTTTGCATTACAAATTGCCTATATGGTTTTAAATAACAGGAACACAAACAAATTGCTGTAATGCAGTGTTCTTGCTGAAAGGGCAGTGGTGCTTAACAAAGCCATAAAGCACTCCTGGGATGGGTACTATTCCCATTCTCCCCAAAGCACGTTTCATTTCCCCTGCTCAGAGGCACACACATCCCTCACTCACAGTGGATCTGCACTGCAGTGATTGGGCACGTGCATCTCAAAAGGCATGGGCTGAAGACATTCGGGGTCTTCTATGACAAAAAATTTCTGCGATGCATGGAACAGCTCAGCATTTGCTCACCTCAGAAGTCATTGCACTGTGCAAAGATGTTAGGTATGTTAGGTGCAAAGATGTTAGGTTAAGGATGTTGTAGGAAAGGCACAATCTAAATTGAATACATGATTGCTATACCGGTGATGTGTGTGGGTGAACGTGACATACCTCTATACGCCTCAGTATACAGCTCTCTTTATTTCAACAGCATAATATTGTGACTATTAATTTTTCCGTACCAAATGTGGTCTCAGAAGTCCAGTTTTTGCTTTGGAGAGTTATTTCAAGCCCTGAACAAATAGTTTGCGTCTTTCTCCTTGTGTTTTCCCCTTGTATTTCTTGCTATTGCTACACGAGCAGCAGTAAGCTGAGCAGGCAACAGCAGATTTTGGCAGTTAGAGGAGACTTGTTGAAAGAATGGGGTCATTTTGTAATTTCCCCGGGGCTTCTAGGCCATGTTAAATCTTCTCCAGCTATCCCTGCAACCCCTTAGCAACTTTGGCAATGGAGAGACATCACCTGAGTTTTAGGGAAACTAATTGCACTTTAATGTTAGACTTCATGGGTAGTGCGACATGCCACTGGAGGGAGACAGGATCCACACATTAGCTCAGTGTATTACCATAACAAGGAGAGGTTTTTCACTGGTTACAACACCTGAAAAGAAGTACTAGGTAAACTTGAAGAGCCATTTTGTTCTCGGGAACATTTAAGGAATTGTGAACACTATCAATGACTCCAGCCCATCAGCTGCTCCAGAAGTCAAGCCTCCTAGCAAGAGAAAAGCTGCTGTTAAAAATTCATTTGTTTCACATGAAATTAAAAATTGGCACAAAAAATAGTAATTGATAGATGGATACTAATGAGGAAACAATAATAAGGGATCTTGTGCACAGTGAGGATAGTCAGTAAGTGAAGAAAATAAATATTCCACACTATCTCTGGGATTGTCATGTGTGGGTATATGATGCCATGTAAATAGAGGCACTGGAAATAGGTAGTTATTTTACAAATTGCTAACAGGATTCTTGCTAATCCTGTTATTCCAGAGGCATAAGAGAAAAAAGGAAATGAGAAGATTGCTGCACTAGTGGGATGATGTGCAGCTTGCAGAAAACCTGTAATTTACTGTTTAAAATAGTGAGTGCTCCTAAAGATTATTCTTTGAAGACCTGTAAAAAAAATGCTTTCTAATCCCCCAGACATTTCCAAGATTCTTTTTATTTCCATCCTAGAATTGGAATAACAGTTGGATTCTCAAAACAATCCAACAAAAAGAAGGTTGGGCAAACATCTGCAGAAAAGTAGTAATGGCTAAAGGTCTATTGTGTACATCCCCAGACCCCCCTGGAGGGATTGACTGTGAGCCTGGAAAGGTCTCTAGCTAAGGCTTTTGCAGTAAATGGAGTTGGGTTCACACACTTCCTCAGAAGTAGCCAGAGGAGATTGGTACTGAAGTTGTCCCCTGAAGGTATTCTCTGAACCAATGGAAATACAAAATGAGGAGGAGGCAGAACGGAACAGGAAAAGTGTCTTCCCCGGGGTGGTTAGAATGAAGTTGGGGAGTGTACTGAGCTGTGGTCTGTGTAGGCATCTTACAACAGTATGTGCCTTAATGCTGCTCTTCCCTCTTCCCACCCTGTTTTTTGTATCTGCTAGCACATGTTTTGCATGACGCTTGTGCATGCATGTGTGACTTATTTTGTAGGAGCAGTGTGGGAAAGGGAGAGAAAAAGTGATAGAAAGCAAGGAGAGGGAAGCTGGGAGAAAAAAGGTGGGTGGTGACTGATGACAGTTGCTGGCACACTGCCTTAATGTATGTGGGAAAACAAGCTGCCTCTCCCATCATGGACTGTCACCAGCTGCCAGGCAGCTCACAGCAAGGATCCAGATCCAGGAAAGCAAATTGGAAAGATGGTGAGATATGTGTATTGACAGCTGTGGCTTTCTGATGCTCTCTTTTCTGAAGATCTAGTCCAAATTGTTGACTATTCTTTCCTTATGGATAAAGTAACTCCATTGTATTAGTATCGTTTTTGTTCAGGCTGTTGAAGATGGATTGATTGTTGACTACCTAGCACAGCATCATTGTTTCTTCCTTATGCTTTATAAAATGTTTATATGCACACACACACACACTAAGTTTATGTCATTAAAATTGGCCATGAAGATAAATGACAGGATGGGGTGGTCAACATGTTTTCTGAACTTCAGGTTTTGCGGTGGTGCATTACATGACTTGGAGGTACAGTTCATATGCTTTTCTCTAAAATAAGGGTCTCCTAAGAATTAAATTTACTCCTGTGTTATTGTTGAATTCCAGAAAAATTTGTAATACAGGAATTCCTGCAAAGGTCATTAATTTTTTTAAACACATCTTCCTTAGCTGTGTTCAGCATCTTAGATTTCCATATGTTAACATCTTTTCCCATATGGATGTTTATAGACAGCTACTTTAAACACTGAGGCTCAAATAAACTGAGCATTCTGTGCCCATTTGCACCAGAATCCTTGCTGCAAGAATATATTTTTATGCCATCAGAGAACAGAGGCAATAGCGTGTTTTGTCACACCAGTGCCAACCAAACACTATTACTTCAATTTAGGACTGTAAATAAGGATAAGGAAAGAAAGCATCTGACTGTCGCAAAGCAAGAGGCAATAAAATGCATTGAGTAGACTTGTTACAAACTTGGCAGGAAATCATCAGATGTTGATGCAGTCTGGGATACGGATTCACTGATCTTTCATTTGTTTGTTTATTGTCAACCCATGTGAACTTTTCAGAGAACATTTGAATCAAGAAAATGCAGCTGAATTTGTAAAGAATGGGAGGCAGAATCTGATTCCTGGTGAATTTGCACTTAAGTTCTGTGTTCACATATTGATATTTTAGCAGAACAAACACAAAACATTTCACACCAACCTGAGCTTTAAAAAGTCTTTTTATTTTAATGAGGTGTTTTCCTTTATTCTTTTTAGTATTATTATTACATTTTGAAACAAAGTCTTGTTTAGGAATGAAAAATCAAGTGCTTCATTTAAAACTAGAGAAATAACATTTGACTTTTCAAAATAACCTTTCAGGTTTTGACCAACTGCTTTTACTGTTCGACACAACTTTACAAATGATAGAAGTTAAACTGACTCTTCATTCTTCTGTGAAATTAAACATAGGATCTATGTCAATACTTTCAGTAGCCCTCTTAGTGTCAAGAAGTGCAGGTCCTGAACGCAATTCCTAAATGGCATTTTTTTATTCTAGCACTTTTTTTATCTTGAACTTGGTTTTACTTTAAGTTTCTGCCAACTCTGTGGTGTAAATGAAAGGTTTTTCATTGCCCAGCTCCCTTTAAAAAGGACCAGGCTCACAGCAGAATGTTGAGTGGCTTGTTTACTAAAATTTGCCAGTTGGGTATACAGTTCCTGTCACTCTAAAAACAACTCATGCTTTTAAAATACTCTAAATCCCTCTGTGTAAAATAGTAAAACAACATGGTGACTCTGAGGGATGTTCACAAAAAGGTATAGTAAAAGCTGGTACTTTCCCAGCCTGGAGGTCTAAGTGAACTTGTTTGTCATCCCTGAAGGTGAGCAGAACACAGTTGGGAAACGATCGCGGCAGTTAAAGCACTGCAAGAGGTATAGTTGGGGCATTAGCCTTCAGTGAGTTACTATCTTGTGGAAGAAGGCAGAAGATGTGGCACATGATTTGGGTTTACAAACAAAGATGTTCTCTATCTTGATCTTCACAACAAAGTAGATTGGTTGTCCGGAGTTGTCATATTTAATGTTACATATATAACTGACATGTGTAAGAAAGGTCCCGACTTTGTAGATGGCTGCCTCTTTCATTTGTGGAGAGGGAGAGTCTTTGGAAGTGTAGTTTGGCCACCCATCACTTAGAAGTCTTAAAATTCCTTTTTGCACTAATTCCGTAGAGAGCTGGGAATGACCACAGTCTTACAGCTGGAGCAGAGACAGATACCTCTGCTTGAGTGAATGAGGCAGAGGCCAAATAACATAGGGGCTGATTTACTGTCTTAGAAATCTTGAGAAAGACCAAGCAGTACTGGCATATCACTGATAATTGTCTTTTTGTATTTATATATCTCTACTTGCAGAATTTTAAGTAGTTTAAGTTACAAAAAAGTAATATGTATAATCACTAAGTCAGTTGTTAAATAACCCAGTCTGTCAAACACAACTCAAAATAGTAAAATATTAATATTGTGCTCTCTTGAGGTCCAGGAGAGGTAACTTGTTGTTAGTTTTGTTGGTTTGTTTGTTTTATGCACTGACTTAAATTTTTACTTTAGCTGCATAATCATACAGGTGCAAACAGAAGTAAGAAATGAGTGCATATCACCAAAACATAGAGCTGAAGAGTGGAAGACTAAATGAGCTGGCAGCAAGTGGGAAGGGGAAAGAACATAAAGGGGAGGAAATAAACAAAACCACAGTCCCTTTTTGTGTTGTTTCCATCCTATTATATTGAGTATTATAGACTGGAGATATCAGACAGAAGCAAATCGTTCTTCAGATGGAGGGGGAACAAGAAGTGTTTCTGAGGAACAGACATGGTATCAAAGATGTTTGTAGGTTGGAACGATTTATACGTCTCTCAGTGCTCCTGGCTGGATGTGAGGAAAAATACCTACCAGCACATCAGCTCTTTGAACATTTCAGATAAGCATTTAAAAAAGCCTAGGATATCAACAGTATGATGTTTGTTGTCCAAATTAACTTCTCCAAGGCAAATCAGTCACAGGCAAGAGATGATAAGCTTGTGCCTGAAGGTCTGGAACAAATTCCCTTTATTACTTTGCCTTTCTCCATCCCCCCTTGCATTTATTTATGAAAATTATCTAGGGAACTCATTCTGATTTTTATATCTGTTGAGCCCCTGATGGAGCTGGGTGTTGAAACCACAAAACCCAAAATGCCCCTTAAAAAAAAATAAAAACTCAAGATCTGAGATTGAGTGAGTAAGTTGTGGCTCTAAGTTTGCTAGAGGAATCTTGGAGATTCTTGGCACATAACCCTGTAGATGCCAGGCTTGTGGTCTGATTCCAAGCAAATTCCATCTACCATTCACCAGTAATTAACCCAGACACATAGTCAGATGGTACCTACCAAGTTATCATCTTTGCATCATCGCAACGATGCCCTTCTAGTTGTAGATCTATGGCCCTGCTCATTCATCCACAGAAGCAGATTTGTCCAGGTCCACAGAACAAGTCCACAGCTGGGCTATGTACCCTTACGTACCAGACCAAATCCTTTCTGGGAGTCTCGCTCGCATGCTCTTGATAGCAGGGCTGGCTGTCCATTCCAGATGCTGCCAGATTCCCCCTTCTAGCTGGCTGTTACATTTAGGATTGGAGGCTTCTGACTTGCATGCAGATTACGAGTATGGGGAGAGATGAATTTAAAGCTTAAGTTAGTTATTGTATGACTCTATAAAATGCTCAGTACTTAATCATTGATAAAATTCAAGGAGGAAGAATCTACAGCCCAAAGAAGTAGACTTTCTCTTTGCAAGTGTGGAGCCTAAGACAGCAGTGATTAAATATATATAGTTTTGTGATGTACACACACTGGGAAGTTAACTGCAATGCTCAATATTCTGAAACAATTTACTACTGGGCAGAGCTGCCACAGAATTGATTTTCTGAAGGGTTAGATGTGAGATAACCTCAATGGATTCTTACTTTTGCTTCCTAGAATTGCTGTTCTGTTTTGACTGAGAAAGATAAGTGATGTGTAGCCTTTTGCTTTAACTCATTTGGGTTTGCTGTACACAGTGGGTGTACATCCATTTAGCCTTAACTGTTGCTTAAAGACATTTATTGGCTTTTCATTTCTATGTGCCTTCTTGGGCTGTCATGCTGACAGTTCTGTGTGTCCTCGACTCGTTCCTGTTACTTGTCTTCTACATTCAACCAACTGGATAAAAGTATTTGTTTGTGGTTTGAATGTGATTGTACAAAATGGCAGAAACCTCAACCTGGACAGTAGGGCACCAAAGACCAAAGCTGTACCACAGGCAAGGGCCAAGATGCTCTGGCCCTCAGAGTTTCTCTGAGAACTTGTGGGGCAGAGTGATACAGTTTGAAGCCTGTTGGTTACCTATGGCCTGCAGTCAGAAAGTACGTGGCAGGAGTAAGTGGTGGGACTCTAAGGCTTCCTGTGCAGGTAATGGAAAGAGAAAGCCACCTCTGGAGAGCATTTCCATTGCATTATACTCAAGGCATTTGAACATAGAATGTTACAGAACATTTTGGTACAGGTTAGCTAGAATAAAACTGGAATTTGTTGGTTGGGTAAGTGTTTGCTGTAGTCTGTCCCTGAGCATCTGGTTTGGGCAGCAATGGAAAGAAGACAGTGGTCTGCCTTTGCACTGATCAGTGTAGGAGAAAGGGACCTGGGGGTCCTGGTGGACATGAGAATGACCATGAGCCAGCAATGTGCCCTTGTGGCCAAGAAGGCCAATGGCATCCTGGGGTGCATTAGAAAGGGGGTGGTTAGTAGGTCAAGAGAGGTTCTCCTCCCCCTCTATTCTGCCTTGGTGAGGCCACACCTGGAGTATTGTGTCCAGTTCTGGGCCCCACAGTTCAAGAAGGACAGGGAACTGCTTGAGAGAGTCCAGCGCAGAGCCACAAAGATGATTAAGGGAGTGGAACATCTCCCTTATGAGGAAAGGCTGAGGGAGCTGGGGCTCTTTAGCTTGGAGAAAAGGAGACTGAGGGGTGACCTCATCCATGGTTACAAATATGTAAAGGGTGAGGGGCAGGACGATGGAGCCAAGCTTTTTTCAGTGATGACCAATGATAGGACAAGGGGCAATGGATGCAAACTGGAGCACAGGAGGTTCCATGTAAATATCAGGAAAAACTTTTTCACTGTGCGAGTGACAGAGCACTGGAACAGGCTGCCCAGAGAGGTTGTGGAGTCTCCTTGGCTGGAGACATTCAAACCCCGCCCGGATGCGTTCCTGTGTGATGGACTCTAGGTGACCCTGCTCTGGCAGGGGGGTTGGACTGGATGATCTTTCGAGGTCCCTTCCAACCCCTAGGATTCTGTGATTCTGTGATTCTGTGATTGAATGTACCCATACTTCTGTTATGTATTCATGTCCAGATATGTATCCTTTGTACATAAGTAGCTAAACTGAAAAAATGTTTGTGTTTGACTGTCTAGATAGTGCCTTGAATCCTTTCCATTCTATTGTCTTAAGTCATATGAAACAGAAAATTACCATTCTCAAATGAAAAGAGGATTTAAGATGTTTTAGTGAAGTGGTTAATGCTCTAGATTAACTACATGGCTTTTCTTAGTTTTCTGGGGCAAATTTTGCTGAGTTAGGATGGGATTGTCCACATCCATAGCTTTGTTGAAGGCTGAGTGACAAAAATATGATTAAATTACAGTAAAATTAATATAAAATTAAATACTTTTATGTCTGTCATTTTGGATTGTTGACCTATATTGTCAGTACCAATGTTTGAAGGAGCATGTTGCACAAGATTTCAGTTCTCTGTGTTTTGAGATTACTATTTTAAAAAGATAATGAACTTTTAATTGTGTCTTTATTATTTTTTCTGCCTAAGCATTCAGGTTTTATTATGCTTGTGAGAGGCAATATTTAGATTATTATGTGGGCAGGGTGCAATCAATGCTGTCTTCAGGTAAGCATTTATTTGTGTAGCAGAATGATAGGTAGTGAATTGTCACTTGACACCTTTAATTGGTTTATTAAATACTGATTTTAGTTGAGTGATTTTCTACAGAGATTCCTGTTAGATTTTAAAAACATTTTTTACTTTTCCTTTTGTCCCTTAGGCAATAAATATTTTTTAAAATAAATGAACTATAGCAGAGGTACTCAGTGGTTATTAGCTGGAAGCTGGACCACAGTTCTGGTGGTTTTGTAGACAATGAAGTAGTAGAGTAACTTTTCAGAGAACTGTATCGTATTTGTGATGCTCCTTAGAAGACTGACCTGCTCATTAAGTAGCAATGGTAGCTTTATAGGTCAGTATATAGCCAACAGTCATTGGTGGGTTTTTGTGAAAAAGAAAAAAAACTAAAAAAGCTTTTGCACACTGTCAAACCTGAAACTGGAGCACAGCCCTCCTGGTCCTGCAGCAAAGGCACCATTCCCTGTTTGCGTGGCAGTCAGCCAGTAACTCAGGAGGTCCTACTGGAGCCCTGCCTTGGATTTGGCAAAAGTGTATAAAAATGGAGATGTGGTGTTTTAGAATAATACAAAAGAATGTGCTATTTCACACAATGAATAACTAAATGGTGGAGCTCACTGCTAGAGGATGTGGGAGGCTGAAAGTATAAATTCATTAAGTTAATTACAGATAGGCCAACTGTGAACTGTTAAACACAAGAGTCCACATATAAGCTGTGGTTATATATAAGCTGTGGTTATATATAAGCTGTGGTTATATAAGCTGGTTTCTGCTGGAGAATTTCTGTCCAGCTTCTACTGCCAAGTTCCCTGTCCTGGGGTGTCCACCCTGCAGGTGCAGGGTGTCCTACTGTGTCCTACAATGCGTCCCTACTATAGAATAAGGTGGAGTATATGGCAGCTAATCAGAACATGCTTATTTGAATAGAAAATAACACATTAGTGGCTGACTGATACAGATTCATAGTTTAACTGATGTCTTTAATCCTGTGCATGGATTGCTGGGGGAAGTTGTGCCAGAAATTGTATAGGTGTGGAAACATAATAGTCCTTGTTTGGGTACTGGCATTATCAGATGAGAAATTACGAGAATTATAGAAAGGAGGGTGAGAAAACAACTAGATAATGTTTGTTAGTGGAATGGACAGTCAATTCAACATGATAATTTCTTATGTAGAACAGGCAGCATTAGAGTAAGCATCAGACAATATGTTGTTTGCTTGAAAGTGTGTAAGATGATGCTTTACATGAAAACTTACCTAGAACAAAGATCATGTAGCTCAATATTCTGTCTCCAGCAGTGGACCTAAGAGCACTCCTAGGGGAATATATATTTGTGCCTTAAACTCTGGACAGGCAGCTATTTTCAACTGAGGTGATTTCCTGAGGTCTGTATGGCTTCTTGTGTTCAGAAATCCTCAATAGGTTTCCCTTCCATGTAGTTTTTGCTCCCCATTAGAGCCCATGAAGACTTTCAGTATCCCAAACATCTGGTAACAAGTTCTGCAGGTCTGCTAACTGTATCAGGAAGAGCTACCTCCTTTCACTCCTTTTGAATTGGATTCCTGGAAACTTCACCTGATGATTCAAAAGTTCTTGCACCGCAGTAACAGTGAATAAAGTATCCCTTCTCTTTCTTTGCTTCTCATTCATGACTTGTTAAACTGCACTGACATCCCACCTTGGCTGAAGAAGTCCTAGCTCACTCAATTTGTTCTCATACAGAATGACAGAATAGTTGAGGCTGGCAGACATGTTTGGAGATGATCTAGTCCAGCCTCCCTTCCCAAAGTAGGTTCAACTAGAACAGGTTGCTGAAGACCATAGAAAAGACCTTTAAGATGATGGAGTCCAATTGTGAACAGAACACTGCCGAGTCCACCAAAAGACCATGTCCAATTGCGTTCTGAGTATCTTCAAAGATGGTGACTCCACAAGCTCTCCATGGGCAACCTGTTCCAGTGTTTGACCACTCTCACAATAAAAGTTTTTTCTTAGGTTTAAATGGAATTTCCTGTGTTCCAGTTTGTGCCCATTGCTTCTTGTCCTTCCATCAGGCATCACTGAGAAGACACTGGTTCCCTCTTCTTTACTCCCTCCCATCAGGTATTTATACACATTGTTACAATTCCTCGAGTCTTCTCTAGCCTGAACAGTCCCAGCTCTCTCAGCCTCTCCTCACATGTTTGATGCAACAGTCCCTTAATCATATCTATAGCCCTTCACTGGACTTACTCCAGTAAGTCTCTGTCTCTCATGAACTGGGACCCCAGCACTGAACACAGCAACCCAAGTGTGTCTCAGCAGTGCTTGGCAGGGAAAAAGGGTCAGCCACTTCCCTTAATGTGCTGGTAAGGCGCTTCCTCATGCTCAGCCCAGGATGCTGTTCTTTGTCTTTGCCCCAGGGGCACACTCATGGTCAGCTTGTCCCCTAGGAACTTCCAGAAGGCTGTGCAATAGCCTGCGTGGATACGTGGGGTTGTTCACACCACAAATTACAAAGCTATTTTTGGTTGCCTGTTTTATCTTTTCCCTAGCCCTTTTCTATTGCAACTTTTTTATGTGAGGAGACCGTAGTGAGAATTGCACAGGGTATTGAAGATGTGGACAATGTATTTAGTCAGTGGTGTAATGCTGTTCTCTTCCTTAGTATTTCTTGTATTTATTCCTTAAGAATATTTAGCATTTGATTTGCTTTCTAGACCACTGCTGAGCACTGTTGGAACTATCTAACATAATTACGAGCTCATGCTTCCAAATGCATCATTTCACAGGCCAAATCAGAGTTGCTTTTCCTTGTATATGTTACTTTAAATGTAGTTGAATATTACCTGCCATTTTTTAAAAGTTTATTTTCCCGTCATGCCAGCTCACAAGACCCATCATCACAATTAGCTGTCATTCCTGCTACTTTTGGTTAACTTTCAGTGTGACTTCTTTTTCAACTATCATCTTTGCTACTCTGACTAACTTTGTGTCACCCCTTTTTTCTCAGTCACTTGTGAAGAAACTGAACAGCAGAGGCACAGATCATTGTAATGTTCCATTATGGCCTCCCTCTACTGTAAAAATTGTTCCTTTTCCATTATTTGGTGTTTCCTATCTTCGCATCAGTTATTTTTCCATCAATGACTTTCTTAAAGCACAGATGCATACTTTCCTAAAGAGCTTTTGGTGGCAGATTTTCCCAAAACACTCTTGAAAGTCAAGATAGGCTATACATCACCTTCAGTCACGTGCTTGGTGACCACTTCCAAAAAATTTAGGAGCAATAATCTCTCTTGGTTGGGGTTTATCTTTTCCACAGTTTCTAAGCTTTACCAGCAGCTTCTGTCATGTTTCCAGTGCTAAGTATAGAAGGAGCAGAGGGAATAGGTGGTGTAAATAAAGATAAATTCTGCACTGGTAATGCTATAGCAACTTGATTGGTTTCTTAATTTTTGAAATGCAGCTGCCAGTGGCACAATTCCAGCAGCTGGGCCAGGATCCAATGTTGAGGTGCTGACCTGTGGCACTGTGCCAGCGTAGCTGAGAAGAGGAAATATGTTCTTCACCCCTGGGCAAGTCAACACTGCAGGCTTTTGCTTAATTTGCCCTTAGGCTTTTGGCAGTGGCTGGAGAAGGGCAGTGCTGTGGGTCAGGAAGCTGTGCTCTTATGACTGTTACTCTCTGCTTTCCATGAAGTGTCAAAAGAAGATAATTTTTTTACAATCACTTGCTGACTGCAGTCACTGAGAAAAAGAGTATGTATGAGTAGAAACTACAACCATAAAGATTACCGAGGCTCAGTGCCATCTTCCCTGACACAGCTGGGGGAAGGCAGTGATGCAGCCTGATCTAATCTAAGAAAGTGTGAATCAAATGTTTAGTACATTGATTGATTGCCCCAAACAGCCTTTAATGCTGGTGCTGCTCCCCTAGAAAATGCAAGAACAAAGAAATATATATGTAAAAACCAAGAGTACATTTTAAGAGAGAGCTGTTCCCACTGTCTGCTCTTTCCCTGTATGGATAGTGCCTGTCCATCTCTGCACACCCCACTCTAAGGAAGAAAGTAGAGTTGTCAGATCTCATTGAAGAATGTAATCTGGGGAAAAAATTATAGCATTGTATGTGGAGCTAAATCAGCTTCATATATCCCTTGACACAAACTCCCCATTCAAAGACAGTTCCTTTTATCAGGAGTTAATAAGATCTGTGTGTGCATATGCAAAGACAGAATTAAGACCCTGGGTATGCCCTACATGCTAAGTCTTGATCTTTTAGATCTGTGAATTAACAGTATCTTTATACTGACTTGATCAGATAATGCAGTGACCTAGCCAGGGAACTCCTCTGCATTTGCAGCAGTGTATACAAGGGCAGAATCTCTGCATTTTACTGTATTTACTACAATTGTCCTAATATCTAAATACCACTGTTAGGGTTCTTTCCGCAAGATATTTGTGGCCAGGAAAAGGGATTTCCGAAGTGAACAAGGATATAATGAACACAGATAAACTTTTGTGAGGTAAACTTTTATTTGCTACTTGGAATATTGAAACATGTTCCTGAGGGGTATTTTTTGTTTAGATGAGAATTTATACCATACATTTGATTATTCCAACCCAGCTCAACATTAAAGTCTTTATAATGTAAGGGGTGAGTATTCTTCTTATTTTTATTCTGCATATTGTATCTTCCAGCTCCTAATTTACCAAATGCTACATTAAAGTAGTAGAATATATACTGACTCTTCATGTATTTCAAACTTTAGCTTGATAAATATTTTTACAAGCCAAAAAAATCAGTAAGTAAGTCTTCTAGTTGCACTTTTTGTTTTTGCAAATTCCAATTCTATAAAAAACTAGCAAGGTTAAATCTTGGCCCCTGGAAATTGATGGGCAAATTTATTTTAAATTATGTGCCCTAACATTGCAGAAGCTTTACCTCTTTAAAATGATCTGTAAAGTTTTAAAACATTCAGTAGTGAGGTAGCGCATTCTTTTTCTTGTGTTTTTAGTTTCCTTTCCTTTTTCTAACACTATATCGTGCTAAATGTCAGTTTTCCTTAAACAGAGAAATGTTCATGTTGTGAAGGAGGCATTAAAAGATGTTAGAGGTGAAACATGCAACTCAAGTAGAACCTTCAGGACTTGAAGGTTCTGGGATCTTCAGTTGCCACAGGTCCCACTGAAAATCACTAGGGACTTCTGAAGATCAGAGCTTGTGCCATTTGATATTAGGTACCCTACTGAAGAACCTTAATGCAGTGGTTTTAATTCCCCATATAATCAACTGAGAGAAAATAGGCTCCTCTAGATGGTACTTTATTCCACTTAATGATTGAGTAACTTTCAAGGAGGGGCCATTCTCTCTCCTTTGGCTACAGGAGACCTCAGGAGAGTACATTGTTAATTTAAGCACACTCGTTAGACTCTGACATAGGTGGCAGACAGACTTTGGCATCACAGCTATATTATAATCAGTAGTTGGAAGTAGTGGGACCTTTGGCTGACACAAGAATCCTGTAAAACCTCCCAATATAGTTAATGATAGGTTTTCTGGGAAAATGGTGCTAAAACTCCTGCCTCACTGTCCACCTGAAAACCTGAAAGGCAACCCAACCCCAGAGCCCTACTTTTGGCAAATGTTATTCAAATGCAATACCTGAAGAAAAAAAGACCTTAAAAACATGTTGGTTTGGATTCAGAATACTCCAGAAATTAGGATGACCTCTCTCATCAATCCCTCAATGCAATAGAGTGTAAATATTTTGAAAGTCCTCTGACTGTCCATAGGCATTACAGTATATGTGAGAGCAGCCAAACATCTCATTCTGAGACCATGTGGTGTTTGGCATCTCAGTCAGTAAAGAGGAACACTAATCAACACCCTCATTTTAGAAATCAGTTAACTGCATTTCCTGAATTTATTTAAAAAAAAAATGAGCATCTTTATTTATCATTTATAGGAAATGACATTAAGCATGCCTCAACCCCCAAACATGCCCTCCAAAAGACCTGGTAAAGTCTGGTGTTTCTAGGACACTGAAAATATGCTCTCTGTTGAAAAGAGAAATTAATCCAATGGTTATTTTTGGACTTTTTCTTATCATGCACGGAATGAAAAAAAACAAACTTCTATTTCCAAATGCCTAGAGCTTTATATAGTGCAAGTGTGTGCCAAGGCAAAACTTTTAATGCTTTTAAGGCATGCTACAGGAGCGCTATAAAGCACAACTGAAACATGTGGATGCTCTAGCAGTCGATGACTCCACCTCTCCAGAATGCCAGGCAATTTTCAGTGATTGAGAACTGTCAGTACAAGCAGACCAGAGAGCAATGATGCAGACCATCCTGCTGATCTGAACTCCATGTGTGTTTGGTATGCAGTTCAAAGAAATGTGTCAGTGAAAAAACAGATGCTTCTCCCCAGAGATATTGGGATTTAATGATATTTTTGCCTCTTAACAACGCCTTTTTAAAAAGGTTTCCAGCTTGCCAGATTCCAAAATTTAAGCTACCACTCTACTGAAGACCATTTTCATTTCTTATCACTCAGACACAAAAGAACTGTTCCAGCTAGTCAGTGACATTTTTTTTCCCCCAGAAATTGTGTTCATCATAGGGACATAAATGTTTTTATACGAGTAATATATCTTGAATATTTCTGTGTATTTTTTACTGTCAGCCATCTTCTTACCTTATGGTCCAGAACTAGAGTAATGGAAAACTGGTATATATTTCAAGGGAAAATTCTGTACTATAACTCTGTCCTTACATGTATTCTAGGCAACTGTTGTAACTGTTGGCTGTAAATGAAAACATGCAAGTTTTATCATAAAGGTAGTTTAGAGAAATTCTTGGACTCATAACTACCATTGTAGATGGAATTTTTCCTTTGGGCAAAGCTGGAATGTTAGTATTGACTTTCAGATGAAGTTAGGCTGAGCCAAATATGTGTGGGTTTGGTTTTTTCTCTTCCTGAATATGGGGAAAGTCCTATGAAAACTATTCCTGGGATTTTGTATATCTACACAGAAGAATTCAAGCAGGGCATAGCGTAGGTTTGTGCTATTAAATCAAAGTAAGTTCTTTAACAAGGAATATCAGATAGCCATCTATAATTTCTTTCACACCTTTAAATTTCTTGGATGGTCAGGACAAGATAACTAATAGCCATTGGAATACCAGTTGGGGAGAGCAGCTCCAAAGTATTATGTCTTAACAATGATGTAACTTTGTGACAGACTATATCTCTGAACTTGGTAACCTGAAATGGTGCTTTCATGGCCATAATAGTCTCCTTTCACATCCCTCAAAGGCAAAACTGCCCTTGGGCTGTTTCTGAGTGAAGCTGAGGATGTAAAGACACTGGGACAACCCAGAGGCTAGAGCCTGCTTTTGTCTGCACTGCGCTCCTATAGTGGCCCAGGCATTGTTCTGAGCCTCCAGGTCTCCAAGGTGTCATTGTGGTGACACCACCATGCAGAAACAAAAGGCTTTCAGGTCTGCCACTGTGGAAAACTGAAGCCACCTGAGTATTCAATGTCCTGGAATTCAGAGCTCTCTTGAGGTCTGAGATGCCAATTAGAAATGGAGATAATTATAGAGGTTGGAAAGGGAAGTAGGCAAACAAGCACCTCAGCATGATGCGCATCTGAGTGTTGTGTCTTTCAGAGTGTGGATGAAGTAGAAGGCAGAGATTGCTCTTTGAATAAGTTAGTTCACCTTACTGCAATTTAATGAAATAACAGATTTACAGCTGGGAGTTGTTACCTTCTGCTGTTTCTGTAATGATGTTAAATTTGGAGGCAAAGTTGTGTAGATGTGTGGGGCAAGTGAGGTGTGCAGCTAGCCATCCTCAGTGATTAGCCAAGCTAAGCAGACAACACGTAAGAAACTAGTAAAATAAAGATGCAAAATGCAGTATGTTTAGCACCTTAGTTCTTGTCAGGTTGGGATTTCTCTTAATTGGGGTGCTAGTTTGTGTCTCTGTCAGAATGTGCTGACTGGGTAGTGAATCCAAAGCCTCTGATCTCTTTCCTGGATCCTCTTGTACCGTGTTGAGCGAGGTAACTTTGAGGATGTCAACTGACAAGCCCATAATCAAAGTGAACTGCAGACTCTGAAGACTGAAATGAGAGTTTGGAAATCAAAGACACTTTCTAAGAACCCACAAAGCCTTGCACTGGGTTCCCTGCCCTTCCCCCAGCCATGCACACATCCCTGCTATCTGAACAGAGCAGCCAAGCCCCTCCTTATCTCAGCAAGCACTCAGCAAGTGAGAGTCATTTTTGGATAATGGTTATTTCTTTCTTAATGAGCATCCACCCTAACCTATATGAGTGCACTCATGATTATACAAACAGGGAAGTACAACACGACTTTGTGGTTGTTCGTTCTGGAATCGCACCAAGGCAACCAAGGGATCTCCTACATTTTGGGTTAAGGAATTCAGGAAAGTAAACCAGTCTCATAGCAAACATTATTTCAGTCATGAAAAGCCATCAGAGGGAGTGAAAGAGTTCTTCTCCTAAGTCCCATAAGGAACCTCAGGACGCTTTGCTCCAGCACCTGACTTTCAACATTGGCTGGCAGCACAGAAACATACTACTAGTGTGGCTCCTGCAATGAGGAAGGTCCTGTCCCATTTTAACAGGGTGGTACTTGGCTAACAACCATGCCTCGGAAAATTAGCATTTAAATATTTGTAAAGTAATCTGAGCTATAGTGTTGGTCTCCAAAGGCAGCAATGAATAAACAAAACGTCAAGTATTTAGGTCCTTCTCCCCCTCAGCTCACCATTCTCATAATGAGTATACTGTATTCATCCCGTCTGTAAGTAGCATTAGCAGAAGGTAGGAGAGAGACTGCCTAGCAACCCACAGAAATCCCAAAGAGAGGTGGGAAGGAAGTGATTTTCATGTAATTATTCACTTCTACAAAAGCTGTTGTCAGGTAGACACTAGAAATATAGCTGTTTTATTATTCGCCTAACCTACTTTTAATCTTTTGAGAATCACTACCATTAAAGAGAGGGAAAAAAGAGCTTAATTCAGCCATTTTCTGCCTGGCCGTTTAAGTTGTGTTTTCCTGCTCTAATGAAGGCTCTGCTTTCAGAAGCTGTGTTGTTTAAAAACTCCTGGGTAGTAAACTGCAGAAACAAACTAATTCCCGTATCCAAAACGCAACATTTTTTTGCTGTTCCTCCACGATACACAGTTCATATTTTGGTTTGGTTTAGTTTCCCATTTAATGACATTTTTCACTGTGTTGAGAGAGTAACAAGGTAATTTTTTTGTTTGTTTGTTTGTTTTTGTTTTGTTTTTTTCCCAAAAAGGCATTTGAGGACAGGGGGCAAGGGCTAAAGAGCTTATTTATTTTAGGTAACACAGTTGGTGCCAGCATGATTGGATCCAGCAGGTTTTTTTTTTACTTTACTTTTCTGAACACAGGGACTCCAGCTTTGTCTTTAGCCACTGATTCCTTGGAGTTGACTGAGGCTGCACGGAGATAACTGAGGGGTATTTCAGTACTGTTCTTGCCATCTGGATAAGCCTAGAGGAGTTGTGTATCACTTGTAAAACATCATGCTAAACTCTTTTACATCGATGACCAAACAAACAGCTGCCACTTTCCAGTAGCCTGGGGACAGGCACATTTTCAGTGATTAGTCTTTGATTTATGTCCTTATATCCTTATCCTATATCCATCACAGTTCTACCTTAGATTCAATAAATCTAGATTTGATAAATTTAGACACTGAAAGTTGATTTCTTTTTTAAGTATATTTAATCTAATATAAGTATAGTGAAAGTATGTTGTGCTCCTACTGAAAGCATGCTTGTTGAGGCAGGTTGTTCAGACTTTCAGAATGGTTTATCATGAAGGTCATCATCTAAGTTCTCAGAAACTTTAACCTGTGCCTTTAGTTAGTAAGACTCTAACTTTAAGATTACAGAATCACAGAACCACAGAACGGTCAGGGTTGGAAGGGACCTCTGGAGATCATCCAGTCCAACCCCCATGCAAACGCAGGGTCACCCAGAGCAGGTGGCACAGGATCGCATCCAGTTGGGTTTTGAATGTCTCCAGAGAAGGAGACCCCACACCCTCTCTGGGCAGCCTGGCCCAGTGCTCTGGCACCCTCAAGGGAAAGAAGTTTTTCCTTATGTTTAGATGGAACTTTCTGTGTTCCAGTTTGTGTCCATTGCCCCTTGTCCTGTCACTGGGCACCACTGAGAAGAGTCCGGTCCCATCCTCCTGACATGCCCCTGTAGATATTGATAAGCATTGATAAGATCCCCTCTCAGTCTTCTCTCCTCCAGGCTAAACAGTCCCAGGTCTCTCAGCCTTTCCTCATGCATCCCCTCATCATCTTTGCAGCCCTTGGCTGTACCCTCTCCAGTATCTCCTTGTCTTTCTTGAACTGGGGAGCCCAGAACTGAACACAATCCTCCAGATGTGGCCTCATCGGGACAGAGTAGAGGGGGAGGAGAATCTTCCTCGACCTGCTGACCGTACTCTTCTTAATGTGCCCCAGGATGCCATTGGCCTTCTTGGCCACGAGGGCACATTGCCAGCTCATGAACAACTTGTTGTCCACCAGGACTCCCAGGTCCTTCTCCCCAGAGCTGCTTTCCAGCAGGTCAACCCCTAACCTGTCCTGGTGCCTGGTGTTATTCCTCCCCAGGACTCTACACTTGTGCTTGTTGAACTTCACGTGATTCCTTTCTGTGCAACGCTCCAGCCTGTCCAGGTCCCACTAAATGGCAGCAGAGCCTCCTGCTGTGTCAGCCATTCCTCCCAGTTTGATACCATCAGCAAACTGGCTGAGGGGATGCTCAGTTCCTTCATCCAGGTCATTGGTGAATAGTTACTTTTCTTTTTTATGCCTTTCAACAGAGATTGCGGTTGATGGCAGTGAATTGTCCAGACCTTTTGCACTTTTTGCAACTAGATCTAAAACTGCTGCACGTTCCTGCTCAGTGTGGCCTTCAGGGCAGATGTAGGTGTGTCAGTCTCTTCTCCACCCATTTGACAAAGTGTTCTGCATTGAAACTGAAAATACCCAAAATTAATCTCCGTTTGTCTTTTCTGGTGGGGTGTCACATGAATGTATAACATTCTTCATCTTGATTAGCATATGAGGAACATAGAAAGTGTCAAAAAAACCCCAAACTCCACACATACACCTGTTGCTGCCCTTCCAGTGTGTTCATCTCCAGTCTTCATATAGCAGTATACTTATCATCCTGGTGTTCTCTCCTGCTATTGTCAATATATGCTGCGCCATGCCAAGCCTGATAGTTTGTGGTGTAGTTGGATGTTCTTCATAATGAGAAAGCCAGAAAAAAAATACCTTAATTGGAATAAGATCAGAGGTAAAATGCTCAGTCTTCCACTACTGCCTATTTTGTAATTTTTCTTAGAGGAAACATTAATATACATATAAAAATTAACTTGTAGCAGAGGAATATAGTGCAGCAAATGAAGAAATGTTCAGGGAATGATTTTTATCCTGTACATTACCCTACACAATCACTAGAATAATTCTTAGTTTCCTTGTGACTTCAGTTCATCTTAGTGATAATACTGCCACTTAATTAAGAGGCATGGGATCTAAGACTGGAAAAAATACTCTTGTAAATAAAAAATGGTAAAGTTCACTGCCTAGGAAACTTCAGGTGGTACTTTCCTGTGGCAGTAGAGAGTATGTGCTCTCTGTTTTTTAAAAAATCTCTTTTCTTATTTATTAAAATATTTTGAATAACGGAGTCCTATGGCCCTGGAGTCCTGCTGCTTGCTGCACCAGAGCTGTTATCATCAAGAGCCTCTGCATGTGCAGGACCTATGCGTTAGAAAGTATGTCTGCAGGAAAACCCTACTGTTATGTATGAACATGGTTTGTTTGTTTTAAGATAGCTGAGTTTCTGATGTTTGTTCCATATATACAATCACAGCTCTTTATTGGTGTGAATGAAGGTCTGTTAATCATGAGAGAAAAGAAAGGTTCCAGTCTGACCTTGAAAGAAGGTCAGAGTATCTTAGTAGCATCTGTCTATCTAGTTGTCCTCTGAATTGTATGTGTAGGCTCACAGCAGGAGCACCTGATGTGTTTCTGTGGGGTTGCAGCAGAAAGGTCAGCTCGGTTTCCAGTCTCAGCTTTTTTTCAGTCAGATACATTAGCTGGTACCTGAGAGCAGTCTGTAATGAGGAATGGATAGAAAAGAAAGACCCAGGCTACCTGAAATGAAAGGACAGGGTGAAATAGGGACTTTGGCTTTCTCCCAAAGTCATCAGAAACTGCGTTATATTCATCATGTTTTGTTCAGCGTATATTTTGGGATTTTCCACAGTTTGATGTCAGAAATTAATAGATCTATTCTGACCTGTTGTAGCAGTGCTTGGAGCTGTAGTTGGCATCTGACCTAATTCAGGTGGTAGGAGGAGAGGAAGGAAGCCTGTGTTAGGGCCACTGCTGGCAGATCCTTTTGGAATGGTTCAATTCTTCAGAAGCTCCTATTAGTGCTCACCATGAAACATGTTGTTAATTCCCTCGTGTCTGACAGGGCTAATATTTAAGTGCAGCTGCTACTTCAAGATTAAGACCTAACAATTGCATAGTTTCTTACAGTCTTGTCACATCTAAGCTTATGTGATAATAAAAGAATATACAGTACTTTTTCCAGAAAGACAAAGCTAAGCTCCTTATCCTGGCCACAATGTGAGTTCCATAATTGGTTTTCAGTCTCTGTTTGCTGTCCGTCTTCTCTCCTTTTTTCTACACCTCATATGGCTTTTGTTTTAACTTTTCTCTGATCTTGGTTGAGTCCTCTTGTTCTGGCTTTCTCCATTCACTGAATCTCCCTGCCTTTTGCAGTACCTGACATACCCAGAGAGCTTGACCGACTCCCAGGTGGCTTGGGTGTAACCCATGTTTGGTGACTATGAACTCACAGAGCATGTGCTTTAGAAGCCAACTTGAAAAGGCTAAAACTTGCAGTCTAGTACAGGTAGAGATGTTGTTCTATAGCTGACATGGATTTCTGACATTTTCCACACACTTCTCACATATTGTGAAGACACTGGCACGTGAACATTAAACCTGTCAGGTTTAAACCTGTGTGTGGGACTTAAACTCTAGTAGTGCTCCTATTTAAGTGTATTTGACAACAGGCTGTTTTATTCAGGCATTCTTACTATTATAAAAAATCTGCAACTATTCTATGCTTTTATCTCAAAATTTCATTTATTATATTCTGACAGCAAAGGCTTTCTTTTTAAAATTCTTCTTTTAAGCCAAAGGCAAACTGCTTTTTAAAATACAAACGCTACAGAGATTCATAAAAAAGTAATGAATAATTTAAATTAAAAGAAAGCTTTAAAGTGATTGCTTATTCTCTGATAACAGAATGGGAAATAAATTACTATCAACATTTGGAACATCATGTTTTCAAGAGTGAGTGCAGCATTTAACTGGTCTATGAGATCTCCCATATTCTCTATTCATTATGAGATTGTCAATAACCACTCTGTAGTTAAGGCTGCTTTGAGCTTTGCAGCTGAACTGAGTGTTCAATCTCACTGTTAAGAATGAAAAAAAAAGTGCATATTTATGAAACTGTACTACTGGGATGCATATTTCAGCCAGTACTCAGACACCGATGTGAAGAAATTAATTCCCTTGATTTTAATAGAAATACTCAAGGAAGCAAACTTAAGTGTGTGGGTACAAATATTATCAGCCCTTACATGTTTATAATTTCTGTTAACCATAGACTGTGGGAAAGGTCAGAGAAGGACAGATAAACAATATATATGTTTTATTTAATGGAAGAATCCTCATAGTGCTGGATTGTTCTTCTAATTATGTATAGAGAAACATGAATGTTGCAGTTCTTTTAGATCAGCCATGACATTGAAAACTCTCTACACTGTCTCCTGAACCAAAGTATCACAATGATTTGGGATCATTAAAAAAATCTGTGAAATACAATTTAGAAGATTGCAAAAGGAGAAAGGGTGACGTGTGTTTCTTTACATACACCAATCGCTCTGAAACTGTAATACACAGGCACCTAAAGCCTACGTAAGTCCAGACTAGTATCAAGAATCCACAACTACTACCTCAACATCCTTGTTGGTCCTGTGTGTTCAGAGAGCAGCATGACATCTCTCCCACTACAGGTGAGATACAGCACTTCATCTGAGCCAGTTGTGATGACATTGACAAGACTGGTTTCCTCTCTGGTACAAAACTGGGAGCCTTACTCTATCACAAATTTATTCATTCCTCTTACTTTTCTTTCTGTGTAATTTGGCATACACTTCATCATCTTGACACTGCCTGCCCTTTAGAGCTTCTCTGGGGTTTTTTGGGCATAAATTCCACTGTACCTTCCAGGCCTTTTATGGTCTTTCCTGCTTAATGCCACAGTGGCAATAGGACTGTTGTCACACAGTTATTCTCATCTGGTGACTTAAAGTAGAGAAAAAAGTGGCCTTGCAATCCCAGCAGCTCTGTGAATCAGCAGTCAGAAGGCTGCTGTTGGCATGTGCAGGATGCTGGTGAGGGTGTGCAGGTGCACACACAACTGAATGGAGAGACAGACATCTAACAAGGAGTAAGGATAGGAAGTGGCTGAGGTGATGTTATGCACTGGGCCATTTCTACAAAATCATATTCTCTTTTGTTTGCTTCTACCACTTTTGCCATCATTTGAGCAAAAGACTGAAAAATTAAACCATAAACTGGTGTTTATCCTAAGAGCTTGTTTACCCAGCCCACAGACTTGATCCTCACAGGCAGGGGCAGTGTGGGCTGACCAGGTCCTGTCTTCCTCCAGGGACCAGGTGCTGAGATGTGAGGAATCTGAAAATACAACCTGCCACCAACATAATTTCCGAGTATCACATTTTTAATAAACCCCTCCTACTTCTGCTCAAAATGTCCTCAGCATGCATTGCAGGCACCTTGTGTTTTACCCCTACACTAACATGCAGAGATGTGCATGACAAGGCAGAATAGTGAAATTTCAGTAACAGCTTCCTGGCCCAGGTGTAAAATGAAGCTTTTTGGGTGACGATAACATATTTTTTTAAAACTAAATATCTTCTAGAAGGATCAGATGGAAAATTACTTAATTTTCCCATGTTCTCCAGACATGAGACAATTTTATACCTTGTGAGTTACATTCAGCTGTTTGCCATGATTCTAGAAGCTTGTGGAAGGGCCAGGTAAATTCAGTTTCTCCTGGGAGATGATTCCTGCAGTTCTGGGGGGATTCCGTAATAGCTTTGCTCTAAGAGCAGGAAAGGACTTGTGGGATGAGGTATGGCCTTAAGTGGTGAACAACATTCTCCCCATTGTTTGGTATGCAGAAATGATATGGACTGAAGGTGGCAAGGGCTCCCTCCCCAGAGAGGCTGCTGCAGACCCTGATGTCTGGGGTTTCCCCACCCCAGTGCAGGGAATGTATCAGTAAGCCTGTGTGGACTGTTTTGGGAAGCCATGAGTTCACAGTTCTTGTGCTCTGAAGCAGTTGGGAGGTTGCTGGGCCTGCACTGTGAGTGTGCTGAATGCAGGTCACACGTAGCACGTAACCACACACGTTAGGTGAGGCTGTGCAACGTGTGCTGCACATCTTGTGAGTGCTGAGACAGAGCAGCGGTGATTCTGGATGTGGAGGTAGTGTCTGCCCAGCTGCCTGAGCTGTGTATTTATATTTTCTGTAATTCTGCACTGTATCTACACAGAAAGTAAAGGAAAGGCACAAAGTTAGAGGAAAACCTGGAATCTAATGATAGTCCTGTAAGTGAGCAATGTTCATTTTTAGTCCATGCATTATGGATGTAATAAACATCAATGTATAACAGGTTTTCCCCAAGGTCTCTTGCTTTATTCAGGTAGAGCATCAACTAAGTTCATTTCAGGACAGTTATGCATTATTTTGCTTTATCCTTTTCACGCATTGCTTGGCCCTGTAAATGTACTGCATATCATCCAGACCTTGACCATCACAAAAAATGGCTCAGCCTTTCAAAGTAACTTATTTCTGCACTGTCCATGTGCTTCATAAGCCTCAGTTATTTTGCTTTTGATGTATGGCATGACCACGTCTTACTGATGTAAAGAGATGTAATGAGACTAAACTGAGAGGATGTCAGTCATTTGGGGATTTTCCATTTGGTAGGCCTGTTTTTTTACACTGTGTTTTTTCCACTTGTTCCACACATGGCTTTCATTCACTTCAGTTGCAACAGTGAATGCTTAGTAATTTTGTACTTCACTTTGGACACCCATTAAATGAGGACTACCCAGTCAATGAACATTTGAGCAAGGATTGGTTTAAGTGATTTATGGACATAATGTCACATAGAAACTTTACAGCAGAGACATGAAAAGACTAATTCTTCAGAGCAGTGTTCTGTTGTCTTCACTATAGCACATCCGCCTTCTGACTTCTTCACCCTTCTTCATTCATTATGTGTGCTGCAATCATGGCAACGAAAGAGGCGAGGGATCCTCCAGGCAACAGGATCCTCTGTTTGACTTGCTCGATTCATCTCCCCGGGCAGGAAGATGAATAGTCCTGTAAATTAAGATTGTGCCCTAGACCTACACACAAGAAGGCCGAATTAAGATTACCCAGGCAGGCTTAATTTCTAGGCACTGCCAGCTTGACTTTGCAAAACAGCAATTCCCATTTTTAGAAAAGAAAATGTTTTTGTTTTTTCTGTTTTGTGGAATTGTAACGACATAAGTTATCAACAGGACACAGCAGAGAATCAGAGAAGCTGAAAAGTAAAGTGTGGGAAAGCCTCGAGATGGGCATCAGGGCACAGCCAGCTCTGCTGTCCCCTTCCCACTCAGAAATGGGAAGTGGAGAGACTCACAGTCTCTCCCTGCCATGCCTCATTTCTACTCGGAGGAAGCAGGCAGTGCCATGGAGTTGAGGCTTGTTTACTTTGCCTTTCAGGAACAGAGCTTCATTGCGTGGGGTCATTGAACAGCCCCTTCTTCTTGCCCAGCACACACGATTTCTGTACGGGTGTTAGAGCAATAGCTGGGCTGCTCTATTCTCAGCTGGTGTTTGCATTCTTCTAGTTTGCCCACACTGTTGGTAAGGTAGCACTGGCCTGGCATGTCTAGAAAATGGCTGTAACGTGGGTGCAAAAACATAAGCATAGTAGATAAAAAGTTTCTGGCCTTTGGCATTTGCATTTTTTAAATCTTAAGGTATAATAAACAAAGGTTTTGTAGATTAATTTTAATCTTGACATGCAAACATTTTAAATATGAGATTTAAAAAAGTAAGAAGAAACGTAGTTCCTTCTTTTAAAGTAGGGGCTAATAGAAGGCTATGAAACGTTTTCAATCCCCAAATTTGTAAATGCTTACTGCTCCATTGACTCTCACTAACCAAAGGATTTTCAAGGTACAAAATTTATAAAGCACGGACAGGATGTTCTCTGGTACAGCTCCTTTCCTCTGGAATTTACTCATGCCAGAAACGCAACAAGCCCTGTCTCATTTCAGAAAAAATGTACTCCTTTTGTCCCAGGCTTTCACCAGCTGCTGGCTCCAGAGCCCTTGGTTTGCAGCTTATTGGCAGTGTTTTCTTTGTCTCTGTCCTACAGAATTCCATTGTTCTGCAGAATCATGCTACATTCATTCCATGTGCTTGAACAATATTAAAACTTCTGGTCTAAGCCAGACATTGCAAATTCAGCACTCTCAGAATTAATTTCCAATGCTTTTGTTGCCGTAAGCCAGATGGATGACACCTGGATTTGTGAGTGGTATCTACAAGGGCCCATCTGTACCCACAAGTTTAATGAGAACGACTTCCCTGAGGTACAGTTTAGGAATGATTGAGACTGGGTGTGACTCAGACTAATAAACAAATGGTGTACCTCGACAAATTCTCCAACCATGAAGGAGCACTGCAGTCTGATGCTGAACATCAGCTGGTGACTAGCTGTTGGGACAAGAGTATGAAGAACTGATCTGTAGTATCAATTGCACATTGACATGTCTAGGATTGTGACAAAATAAACAGAGTTTGTCTGTCTCTCATGTTTTTTCAACTACCAAAAATCTACCTATGGTTTCTAAATTTCTCTACTTGCCACTTCCTTGGTCAGCTGTAGATGTTTTTGCCATCTCAGAAACTTGAAACTGAAAAATTAATCACCATCACAAATTAAACATCACTGGTTCTCTGAGTATAAATCCAAAAGAAGCTATACTGATTATATTATTTAATTTAGTAAATAAAATTACTTCCTCCTTCCAGTTTAAACGTTAGCCATAAGTTCTGATGGAGTTTCTAGAAAATGTCATACAGTGCAACAAAAACAAAGGGCTTTTCAATATGATTCATCTTTTACAGAATATGTGAACATTTGCTTGCAGAACATGTTTCTCATGTTGCAACTTTTTATGTTGAATCTCTGTCAGATGTCATGGTCTTTAGAGAAGACTTGTTTTCTTCAAGGAAATAATATAATTTATGGCCAGAATTCTGTTTTTCTAACTGTGTACACAGGACCTCCAGAGGGATGTGCTCTCTGCTCCTCAAGCAGCTCTGGAGGTTCTCACTTCAGAGTACAATTCTTCTTTGTCCTCATTTCCACTAGGACTTGCTGTCCAAGGAATAATCGGACTTCTGTGGAGTTGGCGTATGCCAACAGGAAAGGCTACTGCTCATCTAAGTGCTGTACAATGCACTGCATCAGTACCCTGTGCAAAAACTGAAATGGAAGGAAACAGCAGATTCTGCATGTGCTGATCCAGTTTCCTAGTTTTTGTTTGTGCTTAAGAAGACCGTGCATTTTCAGTTGACCTCTGCTACTTACAGCTTTTTGGGAGCTTCCAATCTCGTTAAAGAGCCTGTCTGTCAAAAGGCTTTCTCTGTGCAGTTTTTTCCTTACCACGTGCTGAAACTCTGAGATGTAACCAGCTGAATCTTACTCAGTATGACAGCAATGAAACCATTTAAACCACTGATGTAAATCAAATGTGATCTTAATGTTATTCCTAAACAGAAACTCTCTCAACAGCTCCAGAGACTCACTTGATCACATGTACAACAAATACATCCCCTTCATGTATTTCTGAGTATTTGATTACTATTATTAGTATTACTATTATTAGTCATGAAAACATTACCTGCATTACTTCTTTCCTGTCTCAAACTTAGAGTAGCTAATGGCTACACAACTATTGCCTCTGGTTATCAGTCAGTGTTTTGTTACTTCTCTGAAAAGCACTTTGGTTGCTCTGCTTTAAAACAAACCTTACAGAGCTTATTTGTCCTAGGAAACCAGGAGTCAGAAATTATTGGATTGGAAATAATAATGCAGCTGTGTAGATGTGGGTTCTTCACATTGCATGGCAAAATCAGGAGTTAAAAGAATATATTTATTCTTTTACTCTCCAGTAATAACACACCCAGACTGTAGTCAAATAAAATGAACTATTTTGTTGGAGTATTTTTAAACTAAAAAAAATTGCATGTTCAATTAATGTTCTGAGATGGCTATGAGGAGAATAATCTCACTGTGTCAGCCTATGCTTCCTTCTTTTTCTTTTCTTTTTTTTTTTTTTCTTTTCTTTTGCATCACTTTAGGATATAACTGTTACCATAATGATATTCTAAAGGTACTTACTTGTTAAGCTCTATAGAACTTCTATTTGTTAATTTGTACAGTGACCAGAACAAACATGTCCTCGTGCCTAATTGGGACCATTAAATATTGCTTACTAATCTACTTAGATTAGGTTGAAGCTGTAACGTACAGTTGAGTTACTCCATGTTTATACCATTGGAAAGGGGAGAGAAAATTTAACTAATAACATTTTTTTTCTAAGGTTGTGACTTATGCAGGTCTCGCCAGACACGGTTACCCTATACAGCTGCTGCTGCAAATTTGCAGTCAATATATGCATAAAGGTGATTCCTTCTTGACCTTTTTTAACCACTCCATTTTTTTTGTCTTCAGGTGTGGGTGGATGCTGGTACACAGATATTTTTCTCTTATGCAATCTGCTTGGGGTGCTTGACAGCCCTTGGAAGTTACAACAACTATAATAACAACTGCTACAGGTAATATCTCCCACACTTTATTTTTACATTTAGTTTCAGTGATGGAAGTGTCCACATACTTAGCTTCACTCAAAAGTACTTCCCTTTTCCTTCAGCTATTTGCATGAGTAATCATAAGCACATGCACATGTTTTTGTAGAACTGAGGTCTGTAATATTACTTATAATTTTCCAGAATTTTTCATTCTTTTTGGTCATATCTGACCCTTGCACAGCCAAAAGCCACTCAGTAAATACAGGTGTACACAATTGCATGTATAGTATACAGAATTCCATGCATGTAGAATTGCATGGGTATGCAGTATTTGATTGCATAACATATATCTGCTTTAAAAAAAAATCCTACCAAAAATGGTTATTAAAACTTACCTCAGTTTGGTTTATGATCTGAGTGTCACTTTTATGCACAGTTTACTGGCTCCTAGCCAGAGCACAGTAGAAATGGAAAGCATTTCATTGCCTATCTTTGTAGAAATTAGTAAGGAAATTGCTGGTGATTTCAGTAGGTTTTAATCTATCCTGAATCAATGTCAAAAGGATGACTCACACAAAATCCTCATTCCATTTTACTGGCATGGGCAGGAATATGAGCACTACTTTTTTCTTGTGGCATCAGTAGTGATTGAATTAGTTTTTCTATTACTCTACAGCCTTTAACACAAGACAGTAAATGACAGTTTGATTGTACTACTCCATTATGATCTCCAGAACGAGAATTAACATTTCATTTTTCTATAAAGAAAATAATACAGTCCAAAAGCAAAAGAGCCCCAAACACATCACCCCCAAAAGTGTAAGTATTTAAATTCTAAATCACAGTTTTACTTGGAGAGTTCAGGAGACAGTTTTAGGAAATGCCTTCTTTCAATGTCTTAGCAACAGTTTACTCTTCTGTCAGAGAGACACCAGAGAGTAGGGCCCTCCAGACAGAGAGGGAATTGGAATACTGAAAACCAGAGAGACGTGAATGTCTGCACCAGCTGCATGTCTGCAAAGCTATCCAGGTGCAGTTAAGGGTATTTTGCCATCTTAACAGGCAAAGTAATTTAGCAGTAGCATAAGTTACTCTTTGCTTGGCTATGCCAGCCAAAATTCTGAATGTCTTGCTGCATAAAGTAATACAAGTCCCCTGCAATCTTCAGTGCTGATTGGCATTATTTTCAGAATCACAGTAAGGGTGCCCCAATAGAGGGGAATGAATGCCCCTACAGAATAGTGGGTAATGAAACTTTTCCCTAATTGGCATAAATGATGCTTTAACAATGACAATAACTCCTTTTCTCTCATTTATTTTTTATTTCTTTCCATTTGCATGCAATCTAGAAACTATTCTGTCACTGCCTCAAGGACTGCAGCAATCTTTTTACTATGGTTTTGTAACTCATTACAAAAAAGCAGGAGTTTTGATGTGTGATCAGAAAGCTTACATAATTTTCCTTCTTTTCTTCTGACCCGAGCAGCATAGCTTTTAAAACCAGCAGCAGCTCTCTTCTAAAGCTCCTGAGCAAGATGGTGCAGAATCCAAGATTCACAATTCCTCTAACAAAATGTTTTCACAAATTTCCTGGATTTTATTCTGTCTCAAAGTATGATTCCTAAGAAATCTGAGGAAACAAGTAGGACAGAAGTTAACTGCAGAAAGCGGCTGAGTTAACCAGGGTTGATAACAGAGCAAGACATACAAAAGCAGAATTAAATCTGTATTCTGTCTAAAATTTTAAAATCAGGCCATGGATTTGCCTCTTGTGATACCTGTGGTGTATTGTCTGATTCTAACATCTACTTCCACTCTTTTTACACCATTTCACTATTTTTTTTTCCTGAGGGACTGTTTCACTGAAAAACAATAACATGAGGCATTTTAGTGGTAAATGGGAAATATCTAAACTGCGTGTGGGTTTTTCTTATTAGCAACCTGATCTAATTCATTAACATTGTACATGAAGTACAAACCAGTCACTTCACATCCTTGAATAGGAAATTAATTTCTGTTGTCCTTACTTATCCCTCATTTCAATATGTTAATAGAGGTCCTCCCTGGATTTACAGCAGTTTGTATCAAAAGTGACTCTTAGGAAAAGATGAAAGTAATGACAGTACCATCAGCAGGCAATATTTTCCCCATATATGTAAAAGTGTACTGATTTTCCTTTAATTTTTAACAAGTCAAAAATTCCTAATCCATTCAGACCTTCTCAAGGGACGGATTAACTTCAGCGAACCTCAGTAGACAGAAGAGGAAAATGTCCTTGTTCCTGCTGCATGTGCTCTGTCTTTGCAGAACTGATCCAGCTCCCTGGTGGATCCCCCACCGGGGGAAATGCCGTTTGGTTTCACAGCACCACTCCTTTGTGCTGGAGCCTGCACCTCAGCAGGACCAGTTTTATGCATGAGCCCCATGTAGAAATCCAGGGTTAGCTACCATGATTCTGCTGTGGTACAGAAGATAAATGAGTGATTTCACATACTGTCAACAAATGGACAAAACTTTTAAGAAATGAAGATGTGTTCTTCATCAATTCTAGTCTAAGAGGAAAAGAGGAGATGGGAATTGGTCTTGAGGAGGACCATAAAGGCAAGGAAGTAACCAAAGTGATGTAAAAGGCTCTGTGGGCTCTTCTCTCTAATCAGAGAAGCTCCTTAGAAGACAGAATCAATTTTCAGGAATATTCTGCCTGTCAGACAGAGATAAGGGATGAGGGATAAGGGATAAGGGAGAGGATAAGGGATGCATGTCTTGAATTATTCAGGCAAGATTGGCAAGTCATTAATTTGGAAGAATGTGAAGTTTTCATAAAAATTTGAAGTTTTCCTATCATTTGAGATCATTTTGGGCTTCAGTCAGGCTCTGATGCCTTCGTACCAAGGCTTATAAAAAATTCATGGAAAATTAGATAAACTTCATGTTCTCCTTCCAATGGTTCTTGGGTATTTGTGTTTTAAAATTCATTGGTTTCACAATCAATGGATTCAGATTCCCCTCTCAGTTTTAATTCCTGCAGGAGGAAAAAAGACTGAACTACAAGTTGCATGCTTCTATCTAAGGGGAAAAAAAAAGGAGTTGAGGGGTTAGTAGAATGCCTGCAAGGATAAGGGAAGGATGGAAATTAAAATCAGAGGCTAAATTTTTATTAGGACAGGTAACACTGCTAGGGACCTAGAGAGACCCGAGGGACCAGAGAACCGAGTATTCAGTCTGTGACTGTCTAACTGGGGGAAAATGATGAAACTGTGGCTGTGTTATGTCAAAGTAGGTACCTCAGTAACTGGAGATGATGAAAATCCCCTTAGGTTCACTTTTGCCCATTTCCTTGGAGAAATGCATATGTACCCTGTAACCTTTTTGTACCATTACACTGTGGTTTGTGAGTATTCCCTGTGAGTAGAGAAATGTCTGTGCCCCTCTTGCTGTCTCACAGATGATCTAATTCTATCAGATTGTCCAGCTTAAACCACTTGGGCCTTGCCCTAGAACCTTCTTTCAGGAGGAAGCACCAGAAACTGCCAGGGGCTCTGAAGGTTCACAGGGAGCAATGGGTCTCTACTTCAAGCCTTTTTCTCATGGTTAGGAATCGGCAGCTCTCAAATGTCCTGTGCCACACTATTAACCAGAAAATAGTATGTTGTTGTTTGGACTGTATTTGAAGCCTGAGAATTCTTTAAAATAATCTTTATCTGCAAAAACCAGGCTGTTCCAAATGGAGGCATCATTTGAGCAGTGAGCAACCAGATCTATCTCACTGAAGTATTATCCCCAAAAGGATTAAAAAATACATCTTTCTGATATCTCTTATCAATAAGGTTTCATCACACTGAATTTCTGAGCATTGAACTTACCGGTTACTTAGGTGAGATAGGCTGGGGTGAGAAACTCTCCAGAGCTGCTTTTGTGCTGAAACTCACTGAGAAGAATGGTTAGGAAGATGATATTTTTCTTTGTTTTATTTCTCTGCAAAGCACAAAGAACTCTGTGCTCCTGGTTGCTTTCTTTTAGATTGCTATTTTGCTTTAATATATATAAATATATATAAACTAGCCTGACTGTGCATAACTACAGGAAGCAATTTAATATGAAAAGCAAATAAATAACAGGTTAGAATTCTGCCCATTTTCAGAATTTTCAGGAAGTATTTTGAAGAACTTATTTAACCCTGCTAATGAACAAACAGTGCTAGCTAGCAAGAGTCCATGCACAAAAGAGGTGTGAACATTGCTGGACTTCTCCACGCCTGAGTCTTGATCTACAAATGGGAGTATTCATTCTTTTTCAGTTCTGGACAAATTTTGGCATTATAGATGATGTGCCATATGGAATTTTTTTTTACTATGAAATTATTATGGAAGCGTAAAAAAATTCTCAAAATAATGATTCAAATTAACTGTAAATAAGGTGATGAGAGAGAGAGCCAAAGCCTCCCATGGCCCCATGGCCATAGTTTGATCACTCACTTTGCTGTACTGCCTGCCACGTAGAATGTGTGTGCCTGATGCTAAGGTGAGTTGGTAGAGCTTTGAACAGATGTGGGAGACAGTGCAGGGCTCAGGAGTGAAGGAATAAGATGCTGGAACTGGTCACCTCACTTTCAACTTAATAAACTCATGAGATAAAGTTACAGGATAAAAATGCCAACCAAAACAAGGGATAGGACAGAGAGATTACCAAAGAAGTTTTGCTGGAATATGTGCCAGGACTTCAAAAATAGTATTGTCTCTGATTCTCAAAAAGTCACTACACATCTGTGACAAGGATGGGAATCATTACTGAAGATGTGGATTCAGAACCTGTTAGATTTTACAGGGTCATTTCTTCTCATAGATAGCTTGCACAAAAATTTGCTTCAGAGCTGTAGTGGGGTGGGAATAGAGCAGACTAAGGCACAGGTTTGACAGAGCTACAGCCTTGCCTGGTGTTTTCAGTGGTTTAGAATCCTAATTTACTTTCAGGCATCTAGGTTAGATTGTTACTTTCTCAAGTATGCAGCTGTCTCTTGTAGCAAACAGTCTTAAAAGACTGACTGTCATGGTAAATCATTCCTATCTCATCAGGGGTGAAACCTGAAGTGCTTTCTAAAGCAGGATGAACAAGGATATTTCACTGAGCTCTGGGGAAAGACCACACCTTCCTGCAAAAGCATTTCCCCTTTTTTAAAAGTGGTTTACTATTATGGCATTTCCAATCTGGGAAAAGAAATATTTCTTCACCTTGGCCTTGTAATTGTCATTGTTTGATGTGTAGGATACATAGGTCTGAGAGATCAATGTCCCTGCCCTGTCTGTGCCTGCTCATTAGACATATACATACTTCTTACATTATGTATGGTGCTTTTCATGTCCACAGCTCCTTAAAAAAAGTTTATAAACCAAAATGGGCTTGTATTTTGTATGGATATATTACCAATGTGCTGTAACTGAAATAGAATTAGCTGACATCTGACCATAGGATTTTTTTCCAGGAAATGAATTGCTACCATTTATATATAGTTTATAAATGAATTCATGTCCTCTGGAATCCATTATTGCAACTACTGTAGAAAAATTCTCAACACCATTCCTACAGTATTTTTACATGTTTTTAAAAGATTCTATTGTAAAACAGTGACTAAAGACAGGTTTGCGTTTCAACCAGTTAAAACATAAGCAAGGGTATTATGATGGTATCTTCCTGCAAATGCTTATGCCTGGTTGATTTCTCTCAGGCATGGTATCAGTTGGGAGCTTACTCTTAATGAGCAACTCAATGTCCACTCCTGCAGCCTAGGGTTCTAGTGATCCTATGGCTCAGTGTATGAAAGAAACCCAGGCTCTGGAGATCAACTGCAGTGTTTTTTATTTATATTTTCAGAGACTGCATCATGCTCTGCTGCTTGAACAGTGGCACAAGCTTTGTTGCTGGTTTTGCTATCTTTTCAGTTCTTGGATTTATGGCTTATGAACAAGGTGTGCCCATTGCAGAAGTTGCAGAATCAGGTAAGTTCCAAAAGTGGTTTTCTGAGTCAATAAAAAATGCCCAGAGGCTGCTGTCAGGACACTTAGTCTGTGCTACATCTTATGGATAACTGACTGTTTTGCAGAGTTTTACAAAACTCTTCTTAAAAACCTGTTAGCTGACTCATTACAATAACTGCTATAAGAAGAGTTCTTAACTGTTTTTATGGTCATACACTTATGTGTGAAAAACATTAACGTTACTGTGAATAATTTCAAACTCACAATGTCAAGGAGCTATTGTAACAGACTTACTCCAGCTGAGCAACCAGAAGATTGTTTAGCAGAGATATATTGCTCAGTTTTGCCCCTTGAGTTTTATATCCTCATGAAAGGAGCATTCAGTTTTCTATAAATGAGACAGATGAAATCCACACAAATATTTGTTCCTTCTAAAAAAAAAAAAAAAAAGGAAAAAGAAAAATGATATAGCTAAAGTAATGAGAAACCAGCTGTTTAGGAGAGATCTTGGGAAGACCTCTGTTTTGGGTACAGATTTCTAACAGACAGCTAATGCCATCTCCTAATGTCAGGAAGTTTTTATCCCAGGGACATACACTGAGATGCTCTGGTTAATGAAGTATAAAAGTTCTTCTTTTGAGTCCGAAAAGCTCTAGGAGATATTAACCATCTAACATTCACGACCATCACTTAGAATTAGGCATCCAATGAAAGTTAATTGTTCTCTAACAAACACCTTTGTGACTGTAACATCTGTAAGCATCAATTACAACTGAACAGAACAAAAAGAACAGTAGAGCTGCCCAGAAAGAAAAGCAGTATAATGCTGAACTGTTGAGCAGGAGAAATTATTCTGGTGAAGTTAGTCAAGGCTAGTGGGAAACTGCCAAGCAAGTAGAGCTTCATTGATACTGTCATGGAAAATATTTCTCTTTTCCTAAAGCCCTCAAGACAACTGGCTTATACTATTATAGGAACTATATAGAAAAAGGTTGAAAGACTACAGCAGCTCTGGAAATTATAGAAGCTTGTAAATACTGTGTTAAATGAAACAAGCAGTAGTGTTTTGACAGGTCCTCACTGAAGTTATTGCAGCAGGAGCACAGAGATACTCCTCTATCAGCCTTTGTGTCCCTGCTTTAAAGCTGGCTGATTTCAATAAAAGCTGTTACAGCATGAGGGTTTGCAGCAGCTGAAAAATGGGCACAGGGAAATAAGAACAGGAAAATATGACCTAGATGAGATGGTATTTTAGCAGATCTGAGAATTTACCAATGCTGTTGCAAAAATGTTCTATTTGAAAGATTAGTGTAAATATGCAGCCAACAAATTAATGTTATGTACCAGCAGCAGCACTCAAAAATGCAGAGCAGATTTTGAATGAACCAGTAGACATTTGGCTTGCACCATGGATGACTTCCAAGATGTAGCTCTTACCATTGACTGCATCCATGCACAAATTGTCAGATACAGTGCTGTCCTAGGAAAAAAAATTCCAGAATATGTTAATAAGTTCTATGTTAATAAGTTATATAAGGCCATCACAGGACCACATGCTATTATTTATTCAGGTGGATGAGTCTTGAAGATCATCCACTCCCAACTCCCTGCCATGGATATGTCCCCTGCAGGGACACCTCCCACCAGACCAGGTTGCTCCAAGCCCCATCCAACCTGGCCTTGAACACTGCCAGGGAGGGGCAGCCATAGCTTCTCTGGGCACCCTGGGCCAGGCTTTCACCACCCTCACACCAAAGAATTTCTTCCTCAGATCCGATCTCAATCTCCCCACTTTCAGACTGAAACCATTCCCCTGTGTCCTATCACTCCATGCCCTTGTAAAAGTAAAAAGGAAGTTAACTCTGTTTCATCCAGACCCAGTACTCAAGTATAAATTGTTGCCTTTCATTTCTTCCTTTTCAGGACCAGGACTTGCATTCATTGCTTACCCTAAAGCTGTTACCATGATGCCTCTTTCCCCTCTGTGGGCAGCTCTGTTCTTCATGATGCTCATATTCCTTGGATTAGATAGTCAGGTATGAAACAAGCGCTATTTAAGTATTTTGTCAGATTCCCTAGCATGTGTATATCAGTATCCTTGATGTAAACAGCATCTAACCTGATGAAAGAATGAACCCTAACTTAATTCCTTGCTTGAAATCATTGATTTAAGTTCTTTATTTTAAATCTTAGTTATGTGATAGTGAAGATTCCTTTATGATTTACTGTGAACACGGATTCAGCCTGACTACAGCTTTCATTATTAACATGGAAATCAGTTTGAACTTGAATACAGGTGATTGAAATTCACAGTTCAGTGTGTCTTCTTTTCCCATTTTTAAAGCACTTTGCAATGAATTTTGAAACTAAATATCAGATAGTGATAATGTAAGTTCCTGTGGTTTATCTGTACTTCAAGATACCATAGCAAGAAATGTGTAGTCATATTTTGCAGCAAAGTGACAGTGTAGAAGTTGTCCTTCCTATGTAACTATAACAATTGTGAAAGCTGTTTGATGAAAACTGTGAAGGAGCTGGCGTTTTCAGCATGCAGCTCTTGGCATGATTTTCTTCAGAAGGTTTATGACTGTATACAGTAGAATACAGCTCTTCCATGCTCATTTTGTGTGACATTTCCAATCATTAAACTTAACATTTTAATAACTGCTCTTTTTCCTCACCTAAGAATTTCTTTTAAGTCTTTTTTAAAATGAGCAATTCCTGAATTCTACTATTCATTGTTCCAATGAAGCAGGCTTTATGTTGTCTACTTTTAGGCATTAATTTTGGTGCCTATGTTAGAAACCTTGTTCCAGAGCCCCGAGTAAGAAGCTGGGGCCTCTTGCTTTCTGCTGATTTTTAAAGTTAGTAAAAATGTTCCTTCCCTCCTTCGTTAGATGTACGTGGCTTGGGCACTTAATAGCTTTGTGGAACTTCTTTCTTCTGCAAAATGGAGATAACTTATTCAAAAAACCTGCAGTTCATTTAGCAGTGCTTGAAGGTGCATAGTACTGCATAGCATCCCTCTGAGTGACACAAGTGCAGGATGCTTAGGGTAAAATTCTGCTGCAGTCCTATGAACCGTTTGTATGTTATTTAGGTCCCATTCAAGCCACATTTGAAAGATTTTAATTTTATGTAATCCATCTGCTACAGGGTAAATGGACTGTGAGATAATATTACTGGATTCAACTATTTGACTCTGGTGGTGAACTGGAGATCCATAGCTGTGGACTTTTTAATTCTGAAATGGTGTTCCTCTCACTTTCAGCTTCTGCTTATAGAGTCTCCTCAGGGGTCATTCAGTCTCTATGATGAGAAAATAGAAGGATATTTGAAGTGTTTTGTAGTAAAACCAAATCCCAACAGCAGATGAGGCACATATTTCATTTGTACTTTCCTGTCATTTGTTCCAGTTCGTGTGTGTCGAAAGCATTGTGACAGCTGTTGTAGATATGTACCCAAAGATCTTCCGAAGGGGCTACAGAAGAGAGCTGCTGATTCTCGGCCTCTCCATTGTGTCATACTTCATTGGCCTAATCATGTTAACCGAGGTGAGATGTGTAAGGTGTGCTTTGTTGTACTGCTGCAGAAAAAGGGAAATGGGTTTCTGATTATAATCGTAACAGATAAAATGCAAGAACATTTGCCCCAGATGAACTTCACTTTCAGGAATATGACTGCAAAATACTTGAGACGCTGCTTTCAACTACTGTCTAACATTTGAGATGTGAGATGTGTCCTCAGTTTTTCAGTTGAGCTTAGGAAATATTTTGGTTGAAATTACCGGGCAAGGAAATTCCATCTGCTTTGCAACAGCCAACCAGATACACTGATCATGGTTTCTGCTTACTTACTCTGGACAGAGCAGTCTGAAAACAACTACATTTTGGATGAGTAGATTGACAAAAAAGATGAAGTGAAAATAGAAAACTAAAATGTGTTTGATTTTTATGTCACTAGGCCAGTTAATCAATACAGCCAATCTCTGAGCAGAAATTGCTCCAGTAAGTGCGAAAAAAAAAAGAATAAAAATTCTTTTCAAACAAACCACAGCGTTTGATTTGGGATGTTCTAAATCAAAAATTCTGAGGGTGTCAGTCCATGCCATCAGTTCATGATGCAACACATCTGCCACTACAGTGCTTGTACCCAGGCTGGGCAGGACTGGGCTCCTTTGGTTCTTGGCCGGGAGTTCAGTGTCTCTGCTCAGGGCTGGCTTTGCACAGAGGGTTTGATCAGCACTCTCCCTCTCCTCCACGGTACCCTCTCGAAACAGGAAGAAGAAGGGCAGAGCCCACACTCTCTTCTGCCCATATTCTTCTGCTTGCTGGGCCATTAAAGCCTCCCTGTACCCAGGGAGTGAGGCAAAGCAAAGTGTTGTGCGTGAGGAGCTGTAGAATTCAGTGCCTGAGGAATGTAAGCCTGGCTGCGTTAACCACCAAGGGCTGCACCGCGTCTCTGGTGCAACAAACTCAGGCAGGGCTTCCCAGTGAAGCAGCCTCACAGGGCTTCAGGAATTCATCTGGGGTCACTTAAATTCTTTCGACAGAGATCCACAGTCCTAAGATTATATGCTTTTCAAATTGCTTTGTTACTGAAAATGAGCAAATTTCACCCCAAAAAGGCGTTAGGCAATTGTAAGCATGTTAGTCTGTTGTCCTTAGTATGCAAGGTTTTACAACAAATAGAATAAATCCATTAATCAGAATATATTAGGTTTACATACACTTTCAAGAAGAGAATAACTAAAGATGAGAAGGAAAGTGAAGACTAGGACAAAATGAAACTTATTTTCTTTATAGAATCATAGAATCATAGAATCATTATGGTTGGAAGCGACCTCCAGGGTCACCAAGTCCAACCTTTATCCCATCATATTCCTAACCATCCGATCATCAGACCATGGCCTCAAGTGCCTCATCAACCTGTTTTTTGAACACCATCAGGGACGGTGACTCCACCACCTCCCTGGGCAGCCCATTCCAGTGCCCAACCACCCTCTCAGTAAAGAACTTCTTCCTAATCTCCACCCTAAACTTCCCCTGATGGAACTTGAGGCCATTTCCTCTCGTCCTGTCATTAGCAATTTGGGAGAAGAGACCAACACCAGCCTCACTACAACCTCCTTTTAGGTAGTTGTAGAGGGCAATAAGGTCTCCTCTTTAGTGACAGTTTGTGCCAGACTAATCAGATATCTTTCTCTGGTAAGAGATATGACACTGTATGAAGCATATGCAGTTGGGCAGAAGTTTTTCAGACTTCAGTGAAGGAACTGAAAATTCACCACAAGAAAAATGATTAATTTTATTCAAAGGATAAGGACTGGTTCAAGTAACTGGACAAGGGGGAGGTGATGACTGTTGGTGTTAAAGACAGTGGCTGAAATGAGATTCTTAGTCAAGTAACACAGACAGCGCTTGGTAGCAATTGACTCCAGTATCTATAGCTGACTTGCTATGGAAACATGTCACATGTAGTCATTGGATACATGCGAGCAGCTCTATGGCAGTGCACTCCTTCTTCACTTTAAATTTTGAACCATTGGCAGATTTCAGTCAATCTAACAGAAATTTCAAAGAGAAATCCATGGAAGAGAAATTCCATGGAAGTTCAACATTCATGAAAGTTGGCAGCCAGATAGAGCAGTCCCAGCAGTGTCCTCATTGTTCAAAAGAACAAAGCATGAGTTCAGTCTTTATTAAAAAACAGAATTCACAAAAAGGCTGTAGCCTAATGAGTGCATGAAGGGTAAGGGCTCACAGTCATCTGTAAGATTTAAGTCCAAATCAGGCTTCATTAGCTCTGATGTTCCTGGGTCACAGGAAAAGGCATAATGACAGGGAAGGACTGGATGACTGCAGTATTAAAGATGGGGTAGACTGTAGTAGCCCAAGGTATAAAGTCATCCATAGAGTAGTAAATATTTCTACTAGGCATTGAAAACAATTAGGAAAGAGAAGTATCTGGATGTGAAACTAAGCACTGCAAATACACTGTAGACATAGAACTGTTTCTCAGATGTTTTGGGCAGGTGTTTCCAGTTGAGACATGGGAACAGTCCCACTGAAATATTATGTATGACCCTGGATACTCGTATCCAGATGGGAGCAGCATGCAAAGCAAGAGCAGTGAGGATGATCCTAGGAGTACAGAGCCAATTTTACCAGAAACTAGCAAAATAACGATAATATTAGCAAGGGTATATGGTTGCTTTCTGTAAGTAGATCATAGATGAAACAGTGAGTGTAAACATGAACTATTTCTTCAAAAAGAATGGGTCCTTTTCCCTCCCCGGTCCAGGGTGTGTAAGGTGGCCATGAATAATTAGGCTGAAATTAAGGAAGATTTCTATCCACCAGAACAGTGAGGTTCTAGGAGTTTTCCCAAGAACAACAGTTCTGACTTTAAACTGGAATTCAGATTATCAGTTAGGTTTTGAAAGGTATTATGTGACACAGTTCCCTGTGAGAGCAGAGGAATTGACACTGGTTGATTCAGAATTCCTTCCAGGTGTAGGTCCCTGTAAGCTGAGCATTTAATCAGAGCAGCTTTATAGGGATCAAGTTTCCTGTAATCATTCCTACCCTTGTTAAGATAAATTGCCTTTGCTATGTGAATTTTGGAATAATTCCTTCCACAGTGCAAGTGTTAAGCAAGGCACTGAGAGATACATTACTGAGAGGTACAGGCTAAAAGAAATATAAAGCATGAAGAGTGAAGAGGAAGAAAGTTCTCTAAAATGACAGAAATATTCTTGCAGGGGTTTTGCAGAATTCTGTTCCTTACATTGTATTGTCTTGGTTGATCTCTTAAATGTCCAGTTTCCTCAGATACTTGCTGAACCTCACAGTGAGCTCTTTACAGTGAAGGTGTTCACTTGTGAGGTTTTTGGGAAGCAGTCAGCTGGTGAGCTGACTAAAAGCAATGTAGTTAATAATAAAAAAAGTGATTGCGTTAAGAGAATAAAAATGTCATTTAATTAAAAAATGTTTACTTCAGTATTCGCATTCTGGTCTGGGAGGGCTGACATTCCACATGGCTTCTACTTTTTGCTCAACAGAAACCTTAAAGGACAGAGAAACATTTTTTTCTCAGTTTGCTAGACAGACAGAAGTTATTTCTGAGAGTTGTGTCTCATTTTACACCATTAACGAGGCAGTCTAAGTAGCTGTGATCCCATGTAGAAATGATGCACTAGTAGAGAACTCTCCATTTCCATGGTACTTCAGTAAGGTATCAAAGCATTATGCATGAGTGAGACTTCATGGGTAAACAATATCCCAACTCTCTCCTTATCCTCTCTTGCATTTCAAATACACATTCCTGGATTTTATCCGGCTTTGGATTATTCGTAAAAGATATTTACCTTATAGGAAAAGTTTCTCATTCAGCTGTATGGTCATTTCCCAACTATACAGCACTAGTTTTGCCAAGTGCCTGCTTGGACATCAGTGCAGTTTTATATACAATAACTTTGGAAATTAAGACAGAGTCCCTCTCAACTTACCTTCACTCAATTAATGCAGAGAAAAAAGGGGGAAATCCTAGGTATTGGTTTTGATTTCGTTTTCTTTATGTTTTTAGGGTTTTCTTCCATTTGCAGAAAATTGTCTGAGCCGTAATGGATCATATGTACTACCCAAATAGCATTACATTTCAACTAAAGAGATGATCTCAAGCCCCTATTTCCTTCACATAGCTTTCTGCAAAGAGCAAAGTCTTAGAATTCCTTTCTATTGAAAAGATATTTTGTGGATCTCCTCCTCATTATTATTTCAGTATTAAACACATATTTGATAAAAGATAAAGTATCTTGCATAGAAAGTAGTGTAATATTATTCATATAATTGCATTAGTCAGGTTATCCATGATGTTATTAATTGGACTTCATAGGTTTTCTTCTCATCTTGCCTCGAGGCAGAGGCTCCAGAGAGCCAGCCAGTTCTCTCAACAGGTCAGACTGCTGTAAGCGAGCAAAAACATACAGGAAATGAAGAAAAGAATTATCTTGGTGATAGATGTGACAATTGATACAGTTGAGCCATAGTCAAACAGTAAGTGAAGATGTCTTAGTTGAAAGCACATTCCACCTTTTTCATACTGGTTGGTGTTGTGACACCACTGAATAGGGAAAGTGGCAGCTCATGGATAGCAAAGCGTGCATGGTGTATGGACACTGCTTGGCTTTCATTGCTCTCCCTCGTGGGAGTGCAGAGGTTCCTGGAGGCAGGGAGATTCTTATTTCACTTTTTTTTTTGGTCAGATAATAATGACTTGTTTAAGTAATGTGGCTTGTAGACTGTGAGCTACGTTCAGACTTTGTAGGTCAGTTTACTCATTTTACAGTCCCTATGCCATTGAAGCGTGATTCTAGGAGCTACAGAGGTTGCCTTCTTTCTCCACATTTTAACTAGTTCTTTCACATATTTATAATACAGACACAAAAGCAAGACCCAGCCTTTTCAAGTGCAGTGATCTGGAGATCAAAAGTACTTGTAGTTACCTACATCTTGTTGTGATAACAAAATGAGGTTGATGCTTTTTTCATGGAGGTGGGACAGCGTTTTGGAAACAAGTCAAATGTCGTTCTCTCCACTCCAGGATTTGCCTGTTCAGCTGGCATAGGTAATAACCTTAAGTGCTATGGAAAAAAATATCTTTTGTCATAACAAATCACTGAGAAGGAACCAACTTTAGTAGGAAGATTGCCAGGGAACCAACAGATTGACTTGTAATTAAAGCCATATGTGCTATGAAATATTCCTACTAGTGCCAACACAACATTTTTTATTCTTTTTCTGTTTTTATCTTTCAGGGTGGGATGTACGTCTTTCAGTTATTTGACTCGTATGCAGCTAGTGGCATGTGCCTTCTTTTTGTTGCCATATTTGAATGTGTCTGCATAGGCTGGGTTTATGGTGAGTTGATGAAAACTGCTGTGGCTTTGAGTTTTATGAAAGTTTCCTATTTGCATAAAAGCAATGTGAAAGCCTTGTACCCTTATGGAGTGGGGACTTACACATTCCCATGCCCTACCAAAAGTCAGGAATGCCTTTTTTCCTCTCTAAATAGCAAAGATAGTGTAATCAATTTTTGTTTTCCTCTGGGCCCTTGTCAGGACTGACCTCCACCTTCTGTCACTAAGAAGTCCTGAGCTGCCTTAGAAAGCAGGGGTGGCAATAAGTGTCTGTGCAGGGTCTGTTTCCTTCCACTTCTGACACTCACAGATAAATCTTGGGAGACTGGAGCTCATGCCTCATTAACACAAAAGGGATATCAACACAAATAGTAGTGTCCCTAGCTCTGCTCTTTCTGTCTGTCAGCAAAGTAAAGAGAAAACCACCACGGAGCTGGGAATGCTCATAGTTACACCCTCAAGCATTTTTTCTCACAAAGGACTGACAGTTTTACTGTGTAAAGCAACAGATGAACTCCAGCACACACATGTCCCCAGCTAGCCAGGGATCCACACAGGAGCTAGTAGTGTATGTGTGTACTCTTCAACTGGGCTTGCTTAGGCTGTTGCTGACCAGAAGCCACTTCTGGTTGACAGCTCATCCACGCCTACTCTCCATTCATATTGGTCAGATAGAGATGGAGGTAGCAATCTGTGCCACGAGTGCCACGAGACAGAGATGTCAGGGGAAGAGAGAACAGCTTCAGGCTCTGCAGCTCCATCAGAACTTGTGTTATTCTCTTTACTGTTTTAAATGCTGACCTAAATAACCTATCACATCTGCATTCTACATCTGCTTTTCCTTTGGTTTTTTTTTTGGCGCAGGCAGCAATCGCTTTTATGAAAACATTGAAGATATGATTGGGTACAAACCACTGTCATTGATTAAATGGTGCTGGATGGTCTTAACTCCAGGTATTTGTGCAGTAAGTACAGAATAGCCAAATAACTTGGTTTAGACATTAAGATGGTTTTACGTACATATTTTTAGAATTTTGCTGCTGCTAGTAGTTCACAACGCTTGAGAAAAACACCTATTTATTTGCAGCGTATGTTTTCATTAAAAAACACTGTAAGATCTGTAAAAATTTTTAAATATTCTGTGAATTGTGAGAAATCTCAGTATATACAATAATAGGGAAAAGGTAAACTCAGGGTCCTAAATGAACATTTACCAATACAACAGAGGCTTTTTTTCACTGCATCACTAGTACACCTTGCATCTACCTAGCATAACTCCAGCTCCTCCAGACTTGTGCTGCTTTCCTTGCTGCTCCAGCCTCCTATTTCCTTCCCTCTCTCTGGGTGAGCACACATTTTTCAAGGAAGACAGGGCATTTTTTTCTTCTAGTAAAGGTAGTAGAAGAGGACATCTCACGTGCAAGAAGGGGAAGGAAATTGCCTTACCAGAAGCCAGCAGTGCCAGCTCCGGCAATCTGCTGTGGCTACATAAGAGGGACAAAGTCACAAAAGGAGCATGACCATAAATCTCCAAAAAGGAGATTGCACATAAATTTGATCCATCAGTGCTTGAGGATTAGATACTAAAGACTTCCAGATCCCCAATATGTAAGTGATAGCAACTGCAAAACCACAGATGCAGGGGGACCTGGAGAACCAGCTTCCCTTGAGTTCTGCCAGTTCATTTGCAAACTTGGGAAAATTTCTGGCTCATTTTCACCAACTCAGAAATGAACCTACTATCACTTGCTCTTGTACATTTTTCACCACTTTGGAGAAGCATACATAGCATACATAGTAACTTTTTTATGTGTCATAAATTGAAATGGTCCAAACTGCTCGATTAGACACCTGTTGAATGCAGACAGATGTCCTGGAGCTTTTGTGAGGATGGAAGAGTTGGCCTGCACAACTGCAGATGCAGACATTGGATTAAGGCAACTTTAAAAATTTTGGCTTTCCTTTTTCACCATGACAGATTGGAGAGAATGCAGCTTGTGTTACTTAATCACAACTGGTTCATGGTAGCAAAACTTAATCTTTCCTGCCCAGGTACTGTTTGCCACCAAAGTGTGGCTTTTATTGTCATTAGGAGGTAAATAGGATTTTAACTTGAAAGGTTGTTAATTTCTGAGATACTGAGACATGTTTTTTAAGTTGTACATAAGAGACTATAACGCTGTGGGTTTTTTTGATCTGACTGAAAAGCTTACCTCTACTTCCATCTTTAGGGAGACTGGCCTTGCCTAAACAGTCAGTTATTTTCTTGTATATATGCAGAGTTTTTTCAAATACCACTAATATCTCTCTGCTTATTTCAGGGAATCTTCATCTTTTTCCTGGTGAAGTACAAGCCTTTGAAATACAACAATGTATATATATATCCTGACTGGGGCTATGGCATAGGGTGGATGATGGCACTCTCTTCCATGATCTGTATCCCTTTGTGGATCTGTATTAAGCTGTGGAAGACAGAAGGCACTTTCATAGAGGTAAGACATATTTTCATATTAATGATACTGAAAAAAAGAAGTGAGAAGGGAGTGTGAATCCTCACCTGCGTGAGACTGAGCACAGTTTAATCAAACATGTCCTACCTGTTCCAGTGGAAGCTTGGGTTAGGCCTCTCAATCACTGGTGGAAAGAGGCATCTGAATTTAGAGGCATCTGAATTTTCTCTATATTTTTAGAATCATATAATTGTGTAGGTTGGAAAAGACCTTCAAGATCATCAAGTCCAACCATTAACCCAACACTGCCATGTCCACCACTAAACCATGGCCCTAAGCACCACATCTACACGTCTTTTAAATACCTCCAGGGATGGAGACTTTTTCCCTGGGTAAAACTTCCTCCAAATTTCCCATTTTTTTTGCCTTCACTGACTTCAGCCTGTGGTAAACTAACCAACACTATAGCTTTAAGGTGTTCTGTTGCTGCTCAATTTGTAGCTTAAAATGTCTGTAACATCAGCTAAATTCCTCGAGAAGATTTGTACCAGCCATTCATTCAGGTTAGCTGCCTTCTTTCCATGATTTTGGTAACTAATGTTTGTGCTGCCAGGATTTTCCTGCAGGAGCTGAGTAGCAAACATTCACATGTCTCTGGACAGTTTTCTTGATTGCAGTTCTCTAAATGAGAAAGGCAAAAAGAAATGCTCAGGGCAATTTACTAATATTTGGTATCGGGTTATCTCGAGTCTAGGCTGAGGTTAAGGTTATTAAATATAAGACCTTTTCTGCAAAGGAAGACAGTGAAGATGGCTATAATGGAAGAAACAAGAATATAAACTTTGTTCAGCTGTTTGGGGTTTCTCATATTCCAACAAAGTCTGGTTCTGTCAAGTGGAGTTCCTTAGTTACTAGTCAGTAAAAGTAGGTATCCCAATACTGCCTCTTTCTATCTCAGTAGATTTGTGGAGAAGACTTTATTCAGTCCCTTTCAGTCATTCTGATGTTCTTTAGGATAATGCCAACGTGAAGAACAAGACAGTGGGAGTTCCTGTGTCTAGGGTACCTGGGGCTCAGTAACTTATGAAAGATCCCACGCATACAAAGTGATCCTCCATTCAGAACCAAAGCTGTGATGTCTGAATGTATCTGAACGTGTCTCGATGTGATAGATACCGCTCGCTTGAATGGAGAAGTCAATGTACAATTTATTGTGCTGGCTGGTGTCAGCCTATATTGAAATGACTCCATTAAGCTGATTAAATAGGACCTGGAAACTGCCTAGGAAATCTTTACTGTGGGTATGTAAACAAAAAATAAATTGTCCATAATATAGCTTTCTTACCATGTCAAAAGAGGAAGTTTTGCACAAAACATTAAATATTTCCTTAATGCATCGACCTTACCCTGTCTCTGCAAGTAAATAGATTTTGTTTATAGAATCCTGTTCTGCATCACCTTGTAGTCTGAAGCACTGCAGACAGGTCTTTATCTTCTCCATACATGAGGGGGTTTTTTAATTACAGTTGGGAGCTTCTCAGGAATCCAACTTCCTGCAACATCTCTGCTCTCCAAGCTGTAAGCATCATTGTTGCTACTGATGTTATTGCTATAAAAGAGAAAGTTCTCAGCTGAACATGTGTATTTTCTTTTGTTCTTTATTGTAGCTTAATACACTTTGTCAGTCTCTTATTTTTGTTTTTTGGGAATATATCCTCTGCCTATAACATGGGGAACAAAATATACCCATCTAACAGGCCTTACCCAGGGCATTGTGCTAAATTTCTTCATGAAAGGGAATGTTACACTAAATTGGCATGAAAATTCACTTTGAATTTGTCTTTGCCTTCCTTTGGTCTCCTGATTTGCAAAGAACTGTGTAGCATGCAGTTTGGGGGATGTATCTATAACCAGGAAATGAGAAGCAGACAGGCAAGAGAAGAAGTTTTTCTAGTCAGTCTGTTTAAGAAATGTGTGTTGGTGACCAAGAAAAAGATAATGATTTCCATTTTCTCACATTGTCTAGAAATTCAGGAAGCTGGTTACACCTAGCTCAGATCTGAAAATGAGAGGAAAACGTGGAGGAGGACCCTACACTGCAGCAATAAATGACTACGATGCCAAACTGAAAGGAGATGGCACCATTTCAACCATTACAGAAAAGGAGACGCATTTCTGAAAGAACTATCTTTTTTGTTTTATTTTTTTTTGTATAAATAAATAAATAAATTCACTTAATTATAGAGGCTGGCTTGTTTTGCACAAAATTTTATTAACCAGTTAATTTTAAAGTGGAAACTGTATACTTGTTTAAAAGTGATTTTTTAAATTACTATGTAAGTAATGATCATGTAAAAGAAAAAGAAATAGTATTATAAGGTATGTTAGTGATGACTTCTTGTAATATAGTGATTTCAGTAAATTGTTTTTTTAGAAGTTAGAGGGACCTGTATAATGTGCTGTGAAACTTTTCTACTTTGATTTCTGGCAGGTGTAATGTTGTATAGATATATGCATTCTAACCTGTATGCATTTCAGACCATTTCAGCTGTTCACGTATGTCTGTAAAGGGGACCAGAATGTCCTTTTGTTTATATTGGAAGAAATTGTGAAGGGATGGGGAGCTGACTTGTAACTGCTGTTGCTTATTGCTCTCTCAGTGCAGGCTGTGTGCACAGCCCAGTGAGACCAGAGGGAGCAGCTCCAGCCGAGGCCTGTGCCTCTTGCACCAGTTTTGCACCTAACAAAGGTTTTCTTTCAGGGCAAGCGTTGTGAAGCCAACAGGAAGCACCACCTCAGCTGCTCCTTCGCCTTCCCTCCACCCTCCATTTGCTTCAACAGGTCTAAAATGTGGTGGAATGGGCCCACTTCTGAGTCACTGTTTTTCTGGAGATATGGATAGAGAATATCTCTTATGAGCTAGGAATTTTGCTGCTCTTAGAAATTACTGGTCTCTGAGATGATGTGTGCTGCTTCAGGAGACCCCAAACCTTTTTAATTGTCTTCAGTGTCTGGGTGGCCAGTACATCATTTTGGTTGACAATTCCCATCCCCTGAAGTGAAACATGTTTGTCTGTGCTTCTACAACAGGAGGTCGAGGTTACTTTACATATGTGGAGGTGTTCTGAGGGATAAAGGAGCAGGTTTAGAGCTCTGCATACCTTGGCCTTGCTGTCTGTCTCTTTATCTGTTTGCCAGTCTGTCTGTTGTACATCTGTTCATTCCCCTTGAAAGAAATCAAGGCTCCTCTAATGACCATGTGTAGCACTACATAGCTTTTGTCATCTTCAAGGTACTTTCTAGATACTCTCAGCTTGGGCCCTGATTGCTCTGCCCTGAGTGGTGTCAAGGGTTGCACTGAAGTCAGAATATGAGTTTATTTGGTGGATAAATGATGGCCCAGCACCCTGTCAACCTGAGTCTTAAAAGTGTCCAATGTTGGGGAATCCACCACTTCCCTGAGGAGATTAATCTCTACAAGAGTTCCAGGAGGTGATTTATATCTGCTGCAGATGAAGGAATTAGGACAGGGATGTTGTGACTTCACTGTTTCGCAAAAAGGAGCAGTACTGGGTTTGTGATACCAGGTCTTTTTACCCTATTAGTTGTATGAACTGACTCCCTCTGATTTAAAACAGATTTTTATGTGAATCCAACTGATGGATGGATGCTAGTCCCAGTATCAAAATCTCTAGACTATCTCTTGGTTTGGTTTTGGTTTTTTTTTTTTTCTTCTGCCAATATTCCAAACTCTGTTATTTGTTCCGGACATTTTTTTTCTTGTCCTGTTTTTTTTTTTAATTTAATGGTTGTATGAGAAACCTGTGGAGGAGTACTGCACTACACTGCACAGTATTTGATGAGGAGAGACAAGCAACGGCCTCAGACAGCTCAGAAGTCATAAAATCTGCTGTATGCTCTGCAATTCAAAATCACCACGGCTCAGATACCAGCATCTGGAGTTACTAGAAACAGAAGTGGCTGCTGGCCTTCTACAGAGGAAAGCACAGAGGAAAGCACAGAGTCCTCTACAGAGGACATTAGGAGTCACTAAGTATATCTTCATATTGCACAGAACTGTACATGTAGTCAGCACTTTGAGATTTTATGGTTAACTCTTAAAAGAGCATTTTCATAGAATCACTTTGTCTCAAGTCACATCATTAAACCTAATAGTTCTGTTTAATTTTACTTCATCTTACTTGTATTTTTCATGTAGTAAGGTGGAAGACTAAGAGAGAACTGCTCAACCACAATTCTACTTCAAATATTTGAAGTCTTGCCTTGGCATCTCTCTATCGTTAGGTGCTCAGGAAAGGATGTTTTGAAGGAGCCTGCCTTTATGAAGGTGTGGAACCATCATCTGGTGAATGCTGACCTCCCGCAGAGGGAGGCTTCAGCTTGGCATCCAGATTGGGAAGTTACCAATGAAAATCACAGTCCCATTGGAAAATGATACTTCTGGAAGAGAAATGCTCCCAGAATTGAAACCACAGATTGAGGTATATAACTACAGAAAATACAACGAAGCAACCCAAAGCCACATATTGACATTGAAAAAATGCCCACTTCAAAACTGTAACATTTTGGGAAGTTCTAATGTGTCATAAATACTTCTAACCCAGTGCCCCTCTCTGGTCTTTCCAGCAACCACAGTTGCAGAACTAAGGCCCCAAAGCCACATACAGGCCTTGGGATGGATTATGTTCCCTCCCAGGGTAAATGTCAACACATTTTTTTTATCAGTGAAGGATGTGCAAATGTAGATGCACTGTTAGGTTGCACTTGGCCGTGATTTCAATGAAGTTACCTTCAGCAATCAAGACTTCTCATGAATGTTGACAGTGAAGTGTGCCAAGGGGTGAAACCCCCACCACTCCACTGGCCATCCATTAGACACAAGAGGAAAACCCCAAACAAGTCGAGATTGCCCTTTGAAACACAACACACACTGCTGTAGCAGAACAAATTGACCTGGGGGTTTTAGCTTGTCAATGTACTTTGAAGTGTTGTACTCATCCAAACATCTCCACAGGAACTATGTACTTTGTATGGAACATGCTTCCTATTCTGCTGCTATGGACCATTTCACCCGCAGCTTTGTACACATACATCTGGCTTGGCATGGTCTCAAGTATTATACAGTATGACTAATGTGCTGTGCTTGTAAATGTGTGCATTTAATATCTGACTTGTTTAACACTACTGATTTTTTAAAAAAACTATTTTTCTTTTGTTGGGGAGGGATGTGGGAGGGTAAATTTCCTAATAGTATTTGTGTTTTGTTTTGGGATTGTTTTTTTTAAACAATACAAAGGGGGAAATGCAAAAAACAACTATATTGTGATGATTTTTTTATGGGGTAGAAACAATATTGCCCTTTTCTGAACTATCTGCAGTATTATTAAAAATAATACAATAAAAATAAACAACTTCTAAGGTTTATGTGACATTTTACACAAAGAAGGATTCTGTTTGGTTTTGAAGGGCACAAGATTTCATTCACTTACTTGTTTTCAAAAATTAAAGGAAATGGGCAAAACTCATTCTGTGTATTTTAGTTTATATCAATGTATTTTATATGACCCTCACCTAACAAATTAAATAATCACAACTACCCTGTTAGGGCAGACTTATGTCCCTTGATCTCAAATGGGGAACTTGGAAACAAGAAAAGATTTAGCAATGGCTTTGCGCTCATCCAGTAAATCTGTGGCTGAAACAAACGGAAGTTTCCTGATCTCACAACTTCATGTTATTGTTATTTACCAGAAATCCATTTTGCCATGAGAAGGTGCAGACCTGCTGGCACTTCCCTCCCCCATCCCTCCCCACTTCTGGCTCTGTTTTGCTGTGGCCTGTGCTGTGTTGCTGGCAGTGATAGGAGAGCCATGGAGAGCCAACTCCGCACCGAACCAGCCAAAACATCATCCACCAAATGCACAGGGTTGGTTCCCAGTAACCCCAGCTCATTGCCCGGCCATGGAGCTTCTGGTGCTGAAGGGAAACACCTTGGGAAGGAAAAGACATCTTCCAGCTGCTAGATACTTAATGCTGGATTGAAACAACCTTCTAACCATGGCCTCAGTCAGAGGCAATGCTGGCCCTTCGCTCATCTTTTGTACTGTGATTTTATGCCCTTGTACTCTTCTTTCGCATGCCAGTCCAGGGAAAAAGGCTTGCTCTAGAACATGGCACACTGATGACAAATCTGATCTCCCCTGAGGCACCCTGCTATATCGTAGCCTGCCACAGAGGAAACTAAGCTCTTTGCTTAAAGGCTGTTTCTCATCTTGATTAATGAAGCATGGCTATAATAAGGAAAATGTGCTGTGGATTTTGATAAAGCCTTTCAATACATTTCTGGCTGTACCAACTACTCTACCCAGCAGCAAAGATGCCACAGGAAGGATGTGCACCCTCTCCCCAGGGTTGTGTCCTTGTGCCTGGACCAGCAGCCGGTGGCAGACCTGGGACCCAGCTGGGCAGCATTACAGGGTTCTTGGCCCCATCTTGCAACTAACTATTGGGTGAATATGAACATATCAGGAACTTTGCCCTCAGTTCTTAATGACTGCCCATTCAGAGGAATACCTGAACTTGGCCATCCACAGTGCAGCAAAAAGTCTAGTGAAGACTTCCAAAACACGAGTTTCTGACTAGATCAAAATGTCCTGCTTGATTATATACTTGCCCATTTGGCTGGAAGATGTGAAAATTTGCACACAAAAAAGAGAAAATTGACTGGGTTTCTCTAAAAAAAAAGGGTTTGGAGAAGACTGGAAAGCTTGAGAAGGCATAATGCACAACTGCTCAGACTCCCAGCTCCGTATGAACAGTGAGGGGTGAGCACTGACAGTGCAAGCCAGTTCCCAGCTCTTCTTTCTAAAGCCATCTTAAAATATAAACTATTCCTCACAATGCAATACAGCAAAGGGGACCAAGGTTTGAGTGCTGATTTGAAGTGAGAATCTGAGGGAAGAGTTTCACACTCCTTTTCTTACATACTTCAATATTAAAAGGATCTGCTCCTTCATCTTTTTTAACCTTTGTTCTCTGAGCTGCAACCAACCTCAGCCGTGTCCTGCACTCTCTCCAGTCATTGTGCATTCCAGTCACAGCCACCTCCTTGCTGGCTGGTCATGATCACATTGACTGCACAAGGCTGCTCTCGGGCTTTCAAGCTAATTTTCTGCATCCAGCCTGCTCAGTCACCTTGATCATCACCTGTGCTTGCCCCTCCTGCAAACAGAATATCCTTGACCGATATTGCTGGTACGGCCAAACCAGCAGCCTGAGTATCACACGTTGTCATACGTGAAGGAACAAAAATATTTGCATGTTCCAAGGAATGCCTTCCCAGCTGTTGTTTCCAGTGCTATTCTAATGCATGCTAAAGCCACAGCCAAACCCCTGTTTCTCACAATACCTTACTGTCAACTGATGGAGAGGGTCCTTCTATATCTCAATGGGGTCTATGGCTTTTAGTATGAGTTTGCTACTGTTGTGTTCCACTTAAACAAGAAGAGAAGCATAAAAATAGCCAAGTTTCTTGCTATGAATGGTTAGTGACAAAGTATCAGGGTATGCTTTCTGGTTCTATCAGCTTGCTGTTAATACAGTCAATCAGCCAACTCCACTATCCATTCCTGGTGCTCACTACAGCCCTATGTAAGAGGCACAGCAGCTTTTCTTAAACTTTATTGTAAATCATTTTATCAGAAACACAGAGCTCTGGCTGATCTCTTTTTATTTAAATGAAAACAACCATTTATTTATCATACTATACACAGATGAATCATTCTTCTCCTCTTCCCAAAGGGCTAAAGACTGTCTGCAATTAAGGCATGCCATGCTTAAAAGAGCAAACTACAGCTATTCAGGCAGACACCTCTAGGGCGAATTCTAAGTTTGGTTGCATCCAGTGACGTGGAATTTAGCCATGCTCTGATCAGCACTGGCCTCAGGAAGCCCTGATGCATGCACAAGGGAGAGGTTGAACTACTCAACCCAACACAGAGCATAGCAAAGGGACACAGCCAAGACACTGCACCACTTGTGCCTGCGGAAAAGTTATTGTGTGGTTTATTCCTATGTGAGAGGAGATGTCAGGGCAGTTTTTGTGTTTCCATCCTTCCATCTGTGAATCAGCACAACGCAAGCTCAGCTGGGTGAGCAGCGATGAGAAGCTACTGCAGAGCACCACCTTGCTCTGAGCTGTTTAAGCAGGGATGCCAAACCCCTGTGGTTCTTCCTGACCGAGCCCTGCTCTTAGCTTGCTCCCAAATTAATTTGGAAGAACAAATGTATAAACTTCAACAGAAACATGCTCAGGAATTATTTAGGGCTTTATCAGGCTGCTAGGTTTTGGTGTTTTGTTTTGGTGTTTGTTTTTTTTTTCCTTTTCCAGTGAAATTAGTTTTGTTGTCTGTGTTGAAATACAGGCAAAAATGACAAGCCAAATGATGCAGTACCAGGTCAGTAAGCAGAAATCAAGAGGAGAATAGGCTATTAAGACAAGCAAAGGACAAGTGATCTCTTCGTGTTCTCTGCAGGGATGAAAGCATGATGGATTACAAGTGACATTTAAATCAGCTTTCAAATTTTATTGCTTGTTTTTAGAGATTCTTTCCAGAATCCTAGCCCAGGTTATTTTTAAGTCTCTGTTTGTTTGCCAAATTTTTGCCTCAGACTTCACGGAAAACTTGTTGGGGTGTTGTGGCACAGTCTCTGCTTTCCAGGAGAAGGAGGAGGAAGTTCTGCTGTTGGAGGCTATTAGCTGATTGGAATAATTAAAAGTAATTGACAACACATGGCAACCATGAGTGGGGAAGAAAAGTGATACAAGAGATTGTAGGGAGAAGCTATCCTTGGGGAGTGTTGTGGAAGTGGTGCTGTGGGTGGTTGTTGGTTTAATTTACCTATACTTTTTGTAGAGTTCTGGGGGTTTGTATGAAAATATCAAATGCTCTAATAGATACTTCTGTATTGGAAACTGCTAGCTATGTTTTGAGAAATAATATGCAGGTAAAGGAAGATGCAGCATTGAGGGCAGTACTGCAGCTCTGGATTGGTTACTGTGGCAAGTTCATGGTCGAATAGCACTGTTCTTCATCTGCATGCAATTAGCTGAAACAAAGACTGCTTCTTTTGATTAAGATGGAAATAATGAATGAAATATCTGACCTAAAAAATGGATTTCCCCCAGCTGAAACTTCCATTGCAGAACTGAAATTGGGGCAAACAGCATATGCTGTTTGCAGCCTCTCTTCTGTCCTGCACGGTGGTGTGGAGGAGCCCCTGGGAAAGGTTTCCCTCTGGGTGGGGGTGCAGGGTTGAGGTGCCAGATGGCAGCAGCCTCCTTGGCTGTTTGATGCTCCAGAAAGATTCCTTTAGCAGCATTTCTGGGGTGCAGCAGTGGCACTTTTTGGTTAGAATCTGTCTAAACCTGATGAACCTTGGGTCTGTATATAACAACCTGTTTGCAACAGGTGAGTAGACATCAGTTCCATCACCAGCTCTTCCTAGTTCTGTACCTCTACTTGATATGCACCATTTCACATAACTACATTTTTAAGTCCTTTCTGCAGTTGTGCCCTTTTTTTGATGCAGTTCTAATTCTTTTCACCAAAAGATTTGGTTTTTGTATCATTAGGTGGCAGCACATGCCAACGTAAAATCAGTCTGTTCCCACAGCTCAGGAACTAAACTGGGAGATGTGGAATCGGGAGAAGTTTCCTGAGACTCTAACTGTCATGTGAAGAATGCATTCATAGTCTTTACAGAGAACCTACGAGAAAATTTCTTTTTTATTAAATATCCCCAAAGGTTCATGCTGAAGCTGCTGTTGTGGTGTTAGTTGTCAGTGAGACTGCAATGGTATAAATGTTTGAAATAAGGGGCGGTATAAGGAAAAATGACAAGCCACAGCATCTGGAGTGGAAAAGAGACAATACATGAGCACAGTAATATTTTTTTCTCAGTGTTAGAGGCATTACTACCATATCCAAAATATTATCTTAAATAGTTTTAGTGTTCTCAAGAAAAAAATTCTTTTGTGCTATTTTCTTTGGAGCAGATTGTAAATTGTAATTTCCATGTGAAATAGGGAAGTCAAAGAAAAGGTGTCATACTTTGCATTGAACAGTCAAATATCAAGCAAGGAATACACTAACTGGAAAGTAAGGCAGTGATATTGCTCTTTGAAAATATACAAGGAAATATTGCCCATGCCATCACTCTCAAGCACCTATGCTCTTTTTGATGAGTAATTCTCATAACCAACTTCTCAAGCAACAATAAGGACATGGTTTGTAAATAGTTGTGGTGTGGCACACGCAGCACTAAGCTGTGGAAAGAAGTTCCACAGCTACACTGGGAGAGCAATGAGCTGTTTGGTGCTTCCTTTTGGTCTTCATCAAAGGCATCTTCTCAAAGAATGCCACCAGAGATTGCCAGCTTGTACCTCTGTGCGTACCTAAAATGCAGGTGTCAACTGGAAATGTTAACCAGTGATAGCTGCTGCAGAGATTTTATTACTTCTGCTTCTCCCAAACCTCTGTTGTAGAGACAATGTAACTACCTGTAGTCTTCAATAATTCTTATATTTGTACTGAACATAAAATAGGTGGAATTAATGGCATCCTACACATATGTAGTTTTACCCCAAAGCAATTTCTGACTTTAGGATTGCTTGTATCCATCGATATTCTACAGCAGTTCACTGACATTGTGGGACCACAGCTTTCTTGTTAGTAGTTGAAACAAGTGAATTTTAGGTTGTACCAACCAAGGTGGAAGGGAACTTAATTTGAATTTTCTTCAACTCATTATGTTCCTAAATGCAATAAAATAAGAGTTGTTTTGGACTCTTGGGAAGATTTGTAGAAAACTCTTATGGATCAGTGGGTCTGGGGTGAACCATGTTTCATTTAAAAACAAGCAAACAAAACAAACAACAAAAAAAAACACACAGAAAACTCCCAAACAGTTGGTTCACACATTAAAACCAGTTTCATTCCAAGGTCAGTCTTTCACTTAAATTAGATGTATGGATCTGTTGCTCAGGTCTAATTACTTGAACCTTGAATGTAGAATTCAAACTTGACCTTTTTTAGGCCTCACATTATTCTTGCTCTGTCTGAATCCCATCCAACATTTCTGAAGAGCATCTCAGAACATACAATCTACGCAATTAGAATGTCTACACAACTAGAATGTCCCCATCATCAGCCCATCTTCAACCATGACTACAGTTCCTAGTTGCTTCATCGAGTGTCTGGGAATAGGAAATAGTAGTTGAAGCAAACCTCTCATTAAATTAGAAGAGGGTATAATTAGTACCTGCAGACACAGTTTTGTGTACAGATGTGAGGTGATGAGAAGTACTTGGTAAGCAGCAGGCAGAGGAAAATGGGAATAAGGCACAGATTTGTAGTTAATGTGTGTTCATGTGTATGTATGTAAAGCAAGACCTTCAGTATCTCTATGTATTCTTTGTGAAGAGACCTGAAAGTAGCTGTCTGAGAGGAAAAAAGCCTCCTGAGATTGGGCTGGATGTTGCTCAAGATTGTCAAGCAAGGGATTCACATTGAGCCTTCAGCTGAGAGACTGCAGAAGTGAGTGGGAGGTTTCTCATTAAAGCAGCAGTGCAACTGGACCTTTGGTGATCTATCAAGGTCCTTCAGCTCCAATTTATGAGAGTTCTTTGAAACAGCTGATTAAAAACTGTGCTTGATCCTGCAGGGTCTGCCCTAGGGATTTCACAATTCTTCAAATTAGCTGCGTTGCTGAACTTTCCTTTCTGTCAATACCAGTTAAAACTGTTCTGCTTTCTCAATGCCCTGCTCCTCCCTCTTCCCCCAAACCTTGTCAACACTTTCAAGTTTAATCTTGGATTGGAACCCTGAGCATCTTCAAATAATCTGAATTGCTTTGTCACCTCTGACTAGGATTTTTCTTTTTCAGACATAAATATGTATTTCTTACAATTTTCACGTGAGAAGGTGATTACAGTGCAGTTCTGAATACAGAGCCTGATTTGCAGTCATGAGGAAGCCTTCCTTCCATTGCTGCTAATAAACAACTGTAAAAGATGGTGACTAATTAAAGCTTTACATTTACCCTGCCTTTTTCCTGACAAACTTGCACGTTGATCCGGACATGCAGACAGACAGCTTCATGGCATTTTGGAATGTCCCAACTGCACTGTGTGGTCCTATTTATTTTAGTACCCCCGTTCCCACAGCAGCCACTGACTCACAAGAAAAAGCTAAGAGCAATATTTGGCATTTGTTTTCTGTGCAGTTAAATGTGCCCGGTTCATTAACCTTCTTTATGTAGATATAAAGTCTGAGTCTGACACAGTCATTTTTGGGGTGCATGTCAAAACTAGGTTTATCTCTCTGAGCAACATTTGCTTCTGAAAATGTTTAAAATTGCTTCAACAATTTTGTATTTAAAGCAAATTTTGCACTGTATGTTAAGCTATGTTTATGTTGTGTGTTGGAAACTCTAACACCATTAAACTTGCAGAAGAAAAGCAGGAGACAAAGGAGAGTGTATAAGGTGCCAGTTGTGTGACATTATCCTGTACCTGTTTTACTATAAATAGTTTCTTTCTGCTTACACAATGCAGCATCACTGACGATGGATGGGGGCTGAACATCAATTCTGCTGTCACTTGTGAATGGCCTGGGCTGGCTGCATACATGTGAGCACATATAAAGGGGAGAGGTTTATGTTCTTGTAGTCCTATGAGAAAAGGCTCTAACAGGTCTGCACTTCTGTGTGGGTAATGCAAAATACAGCAACAGCCAAGCCCCCGTTTCTGCTATGGACTCCTTGTGCAGTGCTGGTACACACAGTTGTGCCTTTCCTGCTGTTTTTAGAAAATCTGCAGACAAACTCTTAATTATTGTGAAATTGCTGCATGCTGTGCAGTACTTCACTTAGGATATACCAAGGCCTCTTTTAATTCCTATAAAAAGATTATTTTTTCTAGGCTTGCATGCTGAAGGCAGGAGGCAGCTTATGAACATGCTGAAAGCCAGGGGGCTTTCTACTGACTTACTGGCAGCATAGGGGTCTGCACATCAGCATCCAAACACAAAAGCTTGGCTTGCATTGGTCTGATGATTTTTTGTTAAGAATAAAGATATTGGTCTACAGCTAGAGTCTGTTTGCAACTGTTGTCCCATCACATGAGTAATGTTATGTACCAAATGTTGTAAATAAACTGCATGCCAAGAAGAATGAGATGTGAACATTTATTCAGAAGTCAGGAATAGTAAATTAATGGAGCAACTCTCAGCAATGAAACCAGTTTGCTTGGTAACATGTTAATAAGCATATTTTTTTGTTTTCAAAGCGCTCTTTCCAGTTTCTCTCCTCTGTTAGCCAAAGGAAGCACAGCACTCTAGGACTTAACTGCAGAACTGTCAGCACTGAGACCTTTCTCTTTGGTGGGTAAAAGAGAGTTGTGGGGAGTTGTGGTGAATGGAGTTCAATCCACTTGGTGGCCAGTCACAAGTGGTGTTTCTCAGGACTTTTTGTTGGGGCCAGATCTTTATCAATGATCTGAATGAGGGGATCGAGTGCACTCTCAGTCAGTTTGCAGATGACAGCAAGTTGGGTGAGAGCATTGATTTGCTCAAGAGTAGGAAGGCTCTACAGAGGGACCTGGACAGCTTTGATCCATGGGCTGAGGCCAATTGTATGAGCTTCAACAAGGTCAAGTGCTGGGTCCTGCACTTTGGTCACAACAACCCCACGCAACACTCCAGGCTGGAAAGCTGCCCAGCAGAGAAAGACCTAGAGGTGTTGGTTGACAATGGCTGAATATGAGCCAGCAGCATACCCAGGTGGCCAAGAAGGCCAACAGTACCCTGATTTGTATCAGCAATAGTGTGGCCAGCAGAACCAGGGCAGGGACCATCCCTCTGTGCTCGGCACTGGTGAGGCCGACACTGGTGAGATCCTGGGTTCAGTTTTGGGCCTCTCACTACAAGAAGGACATTGAGGGGCTGGAGCGTGTCCAGTGAAGGGCAATGGAGCTGGGGAAGGGGCTGGAGCACAGGGCTGATGAGGAGCAGCTGAGGGAACTGG
>VZRW01006953.1:138393-179845 GCA_013398125.1 Aegotheles bennettii
GTGCCAAGAACAGCATGGGGAAGGAAGGAGGAAGAGACATAAAGACATTGGCCTGTTTTGCTGTTAATTTTCAGGGTTTTGTCTCACCAGATTTTCTGATACAAACTCTGTCTCTCTGCTCCAGTGGCCTCTTCCTTGGAAAAGCTGATGCTCAAAACATGCAACTTTCCTTCTGCCTGCTGTACGTTTGTTTGGCTCAAGGGTTCACCTCCTCTGCACACTTTTCCTCTCTTCCCCAGAAAAGAAATTGCATTCAGAATTAGCTCCTCAGTGACCTCCCTCCATAGCACCCAGTTCAGCAGATGTATCAGTCCTCTGCTATGGTAGATTGGGTCTCCAGCTGCTGCCAAGGTGCAATTGGATTTGTTCAATCTCATTTTCTAGTGTGACCTTAAAAGTGACCCCTTGCTCAAAGTATAGGGCTCATCTTGATTTCTCTGGCTGCCTGGCAAAAATATTTGCAGAACATTTGGAGACGAAGCTAGGAGGAAAATCTCTCACATAAGCCTGGGAAGGATGTAGTTTCCTCTGTGATTTAATACCTTCTCAATGGGAGAAGTTAGTTACAAAGATCAGAAAAGCTGGTAATATATGCAATCTGAACATGGGAGAACCTCTGCCAATCTTAAACACTGAGCCAGATACTCCCTTTCTGTCCTTTTTACGTTGTTCTTTGGACCACCAGTTTAAACTGAGGGTCTTGACTCGGAGGGGAGTATCATCAATGCAAAATTTGTTTCAAATTAAAAATATTTGCTGGACAGAGCATGGTTCTGCCATCCTGCTGCACAGAAGGATGTTTAAACTGTGTTCTAACGTTGAAATTGGTTGAGAGGTTGGGCACATCTGTTTATATGTGCTAAATAAAACAATGAATGCACCTTAAATGTAAGCATGCAGAAGGAGGCAGTAGTACAGGTAGGAAATCTTACTGGGATGGCAAAACACGTCCAAGTTGGTCCAATGCCTCTTTTCTGGTATGTGACTTCTGCCTCCAATTTGAACCTCTTGTATTTTTAGTGTACCCTATGTGGAGAAGGGCAACGATGCCTTTGAACTGGTTTTGTGTCTCCCTGTTGGTTTTGTTGATCAGTAAGCAATTAATTTAAGTGGGCTTTCTCTACTGCTCAAAACATCATGGCTGTCTTTTACTGATAAATATTAGCTTTGTCTGCAATCACCAGCATTTTTTCCAGTGACATTGAACCTTCCTTCAAGTTCACCTCCTGATTTGCCCTGTTAGGTTCCTTTTTGCAGGACTTGGGGAAAAATATGTTTACAGGGATCTATTTTTGTGGTTCTAGTGCCTTTTATGTTAGAACAGCTGGATTAAAAAAGCTGTGCCAGAAGAGATAATGTTTTCTCAGGTTTTAACTCTGCATTTCCCAGCACAGTATCTAGTTATTTATTGAATTCATACATTTGGGAATTTTGTGAGATGACTGTCTTAAAGTGGTCTTTAGAATTTTCAGATGTCCACAAATTCCATAACAAAGCAGACTGTTCTGCTTTTCTCAGCACTAGCAGGTCACTTATATGAATATATTAAAAATCAATTTACATATCCTACTTCAGGCAATCCAAGCTGAAGATTTCAGCATTTCCTTCTAATGTCTCACTTACTTACATGATCATGAAAAGAAATGTTTTTAAAGCTGGTAGTACAGAAATAGAGACTTATCTGCTATATGCTGCCACAAGCAAGAAAACTTTATATGCCACTGGGTGCCACTCTAACAAAGCTCAAAGTACTTTGGCAGTACAAATTTTTACACTTCCATTCTAAAACAGTGTATAGCCTGTTACACTCAGCAAAAGGAGGGCAAAATAATATAGAAGTTACCATATTAGCTGTCACATGAAGAAGCCATAGACACCTCCAGTGTTACATTGGGCAAAAGACAACTAGGTTTCATTTTTTTTCAGTACACCATTAGGGTGTTGAATCTATCATCTTGAATTTTCCAAGATTTCTTTTCTAGAACCTTACTTTGTTGCATGGGTTGTTTTGGGCCTAGAAGCAAGGCAAGTGTTACCCCTGACTCTTTTACTGTCCCATGTCCATACATAGTTGAGAATTTCAGTGGAAAGCATGAAGCTGAGTGTTCAAGTCCAGTTAAAGGTCAGTAAAATCTAACCCTGTCCTAAACTTTCTGTTTTCAAAGAGTGACAGGAAGTTGTAGGTCAGTAATTTGCTGAAGGAATCTGCTCTGGGACCAGGAATGCTGCTGTTATGAGCTTCATACAGAAAATGTCTCAGTAGAGAAGGGACTTGTCTCAGGACAGAACAATAAGTAATGCGGTTAAGTTGTTGCATGGAGAACTTCAGTGACAAATCAACAAAAGTTATAAATTGAGGGTGGGTGCTCTTAATAGAGATAGATAAGCATCCTCTCAAGATGCTAGGGATAGTAGAGAAGCACTGAAGTATACCAATGGAGAATTTTCATTGCTGAAAGACTGCAAGAATAACTTGGATCATAGAATGATAGAGTCATAGAATCATTGGGGTTGGAAGAGACCTTCAAGATCATCCAGTACAACCCCTACCTACATCACCACTAACCCACATCAACCAGCACCACACCCAGATGCATCTTGAACGCTTCCCTGGGCAACCTATTCCAAAACCCAATCACCCTGACAGTGAAAAAATTGTCCCTGATGTCCAACCTGAATCTCCCCTGCTGCAATTTCAGGCCGTTTCCTCTCGTCCTTTCACCATGGGCATGGCACAAGAGACCAATGCCCCCCTCACCCCAACCTCCTCTCAGGGAGTTGTAGAGAGCCATGAGGTCCCCCCTGAGCCTCCTCTTCTCCAGACTGAACACCCCCAGCTCCCTCAGCTGTTTCCCATCAGCCCTGTGCTCCAGGCCCTTCCCCAGCTCCATTGCCCTTCTCTGGACACCCCCTTGCCTCTTGATGTCCTTTTTGAAGTGAGGAGCCCAAAACTGAACCCAGCACTTGAGGTGTACTTTACTTTTCACCAGTACTTTAATGCTTTAAGTTATCCAGGTCCAGCTGATCCCTCCTTGAGGCACAGGGACATCTTGAGCTCTGCTGAACACTTTTGTTATGATTCTACCACCCTTTAGGTTCTGGCTAACCTGCAGAAAACACTGTGTTCACTTTCACACAGACTGGTCTAGCTTTCCCTACCTCTTTCACCTCAGAAGGGGCAAAGTAGCCATCTTCCACCATCATGTTCTTGGAATGAAAAAAGAGTCCTGAAATATTTGCACAGAGGCTGCAGCCACTGCTTAAAATTTAAACAGACTTGCTGTTTTCTCCTAAAATATATCTAATACAAAATACAGATAGCTAGGAAATCCAGCAAAGTAGTAAAATATGTACTTGCTAAAATATGTACTTGCTATAACAAGCTGGATAATTTTCACGTGTCATACAATAGAACAAAATGTCAGAGCACTGTACAAAATTTTAATTACATAATTAGTTGACTGAGTCATACGACTCTTTCTCCCTTAACTTGAGCCCTGCTATTGATGGCTTTGGCATGTAGCAGGCTATTTTCTGGTATAGCTTTATCTGGGTTCTTGTTCCTCATGAATTTTGACACCAGTAGAAATCTCAGAGGGACCATCCTAGAAATTGTAGTTTGGGGCTCTTTTTGAATAGGTGATACAAAATGAGGTCACAGTGAGATTTGCATCAGTAATGTAAGCTGGCTTCCCATGTACTGCCAAAGATCAACAGGGCAATTCTGACCTGCAGTTGACTTAGTGGCTACAGCTGAAAAGCTCTGTATTCCATTACCCAGCTCATCTCCGTGAAATCAATGAATGTCTCCCTGATGGCACATAAATAGCTGAACCCTTTTAATAAGTGTCAGGAAGGGGTCTTCATTTTCCCCATGTGTCTCTTTATCATTCATTTAAATGGGCAGAAAAATGTCCTTTCAGACATTTACAGGTTTCCAAAACTTCATTAATCCAAATGCAAGACACAGGCAGACCTCTCTCCCCAGCAAAACCCCCAACTCTTATCTCTCCCCATTGCATGGGTGATGGCTGCCATTGAAGACAGGACTTGTGTGCTGCTCTGAAAACAGTCCCACTGGGATTTAATATTATTTCTCATTACTAAGATGCTGTCAGCTCATGGCCATGGCATGCCCCTCAAGGAAGCTACCTGGATTGATGTGGCAGTCTCTACAGAAACCCCACTTGCCCCATTTAGAAGAGCGGATGTGTCGGGCTCAGTTTGGAATTCAGGTTGGTGAGTGAGTGGGATAAGGAAGAAGTGCTGAGAACAGCAAGGTCCATGTGTCTCAGTCTGGTGAACGGGAGCAAAAGTGTGCTTTGTGACTTGGGGCTTTTCTGTGATATCACCCTTTGCCCTAGGCGGGGAGAGATTCAACGGTTTAACCTGGAAAGAATGAAAGGCTGCTGGTAAACTCCTCTGAAAGGAGTCAAATGCCATGATGCTTTTTTCCAGGGCTCTATGATACTCTCCTCCAAATACTTAACTGCTGGGGAATTGGGGGTGATGGAGGTGGTAAATACAAGTCCTTGTGAGGCAGTAGTGACACAGTACATGCTTTTTTTGCAGTGGATCCTTGACTGTCTAAACACTACAGAGGTGTCCTTGTTTATTCACTAAATAATGTTGGCCTCATTTAGTCAGGAATGTATTAATACCTTGCCTCAGCTTGTCAGCTTCCTCCCTAGGGCATTAAAAAGTTTCTGTCTTCCTTTTACTGCACCTCACCATAGTTTGATGAAAACAGTAATAAAATTAAAATAAAAATTAATTTGTAACAGATGGTTGTGGTCCATTTCAAGGTATTTTGGTTACTTTCCTGATTAGAGGCTCGATCATATTGGCTGACTGTTTGGTGCCTTTAACTGCAGGTGTTACAAACCACAGGTGTCTCTAACTAATGGTCATGACTGTTATTACCAAGATACCCCCCTGAAGCAGTAATGGAAGTCCTTACTAGCAGTTGATCCCTTTCCTAAAAGGATTGCTTGTATTATTATGCCATTCTTGTCATGAAAAATTTTAAAGGGTATCTGTTGTTCTTTGTGGGAGTCTTGGGCCTATGCAAGTAGCTTAAAGCCACCCTAGGTCCATCTAAACAGGTTTCTAATACATATAAACATCCCCTGAGTTGAGATTACAAACAAAGCCAGGAAGGAACCAAGGTTCCCATCAAGATGAGGCTACTTTCTGCTGTAAGTGATGGATTTTTTTGCTCTGCTAGCAATATCTGTCCTCATGCATATATTTATTTTCATAACTCTCATAAATCCAGATGAATGAATTTCCTAAAAAGAAATTTATGGGGTGAGTAGTCTAAAAAGACTTTCCATGAAAAGATTCTGTTGACTTTATGAAAATCTGCCTAAGAGATTTCATTAAAATCTTCCTGCTTAATCTAGCAGAGTTGTTAAAGCAAAATGGTGAGACTGTGCTTCTGGGCTAAATTTGATTTTGTATCTGCAGTAGATTGTAAGATGTTTGCAAGTGAGAGCTCTCCTGAGTAAAAGTGAAGATACAAGCTCTGCCCTCAGCCCAATGTAGTTAAAAGGTTATAAATTTTTTTTTCAGATTTAAGCTTGTGCTCACGTGGACTGAGATTATGATAACTATAATTTTGCATTGTAGTGTCAGCGTTCAATCAGAGCCATAGACCAAGAGCCTATTGTGCACAATGACTCGTAGAATGGTTTGGGTTGGAAGGGGCATTTGAAGGCCATCTAGTCCAACCCCTCTGCCATGGGCAGGGACATCTTCAACCAATCAGGTTGCTCAGAGCCCGCTTCAACCTGACCTTGGATGTTTCCAGGGATGGGATTTCTACCACCGCTGGGCAACCTGTGCCAATGTTTCACCACTCTCATTATAAAAAATTTCTTCCTTTATGTCTTGTCTAAATTTTTTTACACTCTTTTAGTGCAAAACCATTGCCCCTTGTCCTGTCCCTACAGGCCCTGCTAAAAAATTTGTCCCTGTCTTTCCTGTAGGCTCCCTTTAAATATTGAAAGGCCACAAAAAGGTCTCCCTGGAGCCTTCTCTTCTCCAGCCTGAACAACCCCAACTCTCTCAGCCTCTCTTCACAGGAGAGGTGCTCCAGCCCTCTGATCATTTTTGTGGCCACCCTCGGGACCTGTTGGAGCAGGTCCCTGTCTTTCTTGCGCTGAGGACTCCAGAGCTGGACACAGTACTACAGGTGAGGTCTCACCAGAGCTGAGTAGAGGGGAAGAACCACCTCCCTCGACCTGCTGGTCACAGTTCTTTTGATGCAGCCCAAGATATGGTTGACTTCCTGGACTGCAAGGCCACATCACAGGTTCATGTCCAGCTTTCAATCCACCAGTACTCCCAAGTCTTTCTCCACAGGGCTGCTTTCAATCCCTTCATCCCCCGGCCTGTACTGACACTGGGGGTAGCCCCGATCCAGGTGCAGGATCTTGCACTTGGCCTTGTTGAACTTCATGAGGTTCACATGGGCCCACTTCTTGATCTTGTCCAGTTCCCTCTGGATGGTATCCCATCCCTCAGGTGTGTCAACCACACCATTCATCTTGGTGTTGTCTTAAGCTTTCTGAGAGTGCACTCGATCCTGCTGTCTATGTCATAGATATTAAAGATATTAAACAGTACTGGTCCCAGTACTGATCCTTGAGGGACAGTACTCATCGCTGATCTCCACTCAGATGTTCAGCCATTGACCACTACTCTCTGGATATGACCATCCAGCCAATTCCTTATCCCCTGAATAGCACATCCATCAAATCTGTATTTCTTCAATTTAGAGAGAAAGATGTTGTGGGGGACCGTGTCAAAGGCCATACAGAAGTCCAGATAGATGACATCCACAGCTCTTCCCTTGTCCACTGATGTAGTCACTCCATCGTAGAGGGCCACCAGGTTGGTCAAGCAGGACTTGTCCTTGGTAAAACCATGCTAGCTGTCTTGAATTACCTCGCTGTCCTCCATGTGCCTTAGCATAGCTTCTAGGAGGATCTGTTCCATGATCTTCCCAAGCACAGAGGTGAGGCTGACAGGTCGGTAGTTCCACAATGCTGTACAAATAAAACAAGACTTTTCTACAGAGGGCTGAGTTGGCAAGTGGTTTGCAGATTTTCACTGCTTGACCTAGGGCTCTAGAAAAGATGGGGGACTGAGCTGTGTTTTCTGTAGTTCATAAGGAGATTTATACATATATAGATAGATATAGATATAGATATGGAAGCATCCATGGGTGCTGGGGGAGCTGTCAGATGTCATTGCTAGACCACTCCATTATCTTTGAAAGGACAAGGAGAAAAGGATGAGTGTCTGACAACTGTAAGAAAGCCAATGTCACTCCAGTATTTAAAAAAGGCAAGAAGAAGGACCCAGAAAACCCAGGTCAGTCAGCCTCACCTCCGTCCCTGGTTAAGAGACACCATCTCTAAGCATATGGAGGAAAAGAAGGTTATCAGGAGTAGTAAGCATGAGTTCACCAAGGGAAAATCATACTCAACCAATCTGATAGCCTTCTATGATTGCATGACTAGGTGGGTGGATGAGGGGAGAGCAGTGGATGTTGTCTACCTTGACTTCAGCAAGGCTTTTGAAGCAGTCTCTCATAGCATCCTCATAGGGAAGCTTAGGAAGCATGGTTTAGACCACTGGACAGAGAGGTGAATTGAGAACTGGCTGGATGGCAGAGCTCGGAAGGTTGTGAGCAGTGCTGTGGAGTCCAGTTGGAGGCCTGTAGCTAGTGGCGTCCCCTGGGGGTCAATACTGGGTCCTGTCCTGTTCAGCATAGTCACCAATGACCTGGATGAAGGAACTGAGCATCCCCTCAGCCAGTTTGCTGATGGTATCAAACTGGGAGGAGTGGCTGACACAGCAGGAGGCTCTGCTGCCATTTAGTGGGACCTGGACAGGCTGGAGCGTTGCACAGAAAGGAATCACATGAAGTTCAACAAGCACAAGTGTAGAGTCCTGGGGAGGAATAACACCAGGCACCAGGACAGGTTAGGGGTTGACCTGCTGGAAAGCAGCTCTGGGGAGAAGGACCTGGGAGTCCTGGTGGACAACAAGTTGTCCATGAGCTGGCAATGTGCCCTCGTGGCCAAGAAGGCCAATGGCATCCTGGGGCACATTAAGAAGAGTACGGTCAGCAGGTCGAGGAAGATTCTCCTCCCCCTCTACTCTGTCCCGATGAGGCCACATCTGGAGGATTGTGTTCAGTTCTGGGCTCCCCAGTTCAAGAAAGACAAGGAGATACTGGAGAGGGTACAGCCAAGGGCTGCAAAGATGATGAGGGGATGCATGAGGAAAGGCTGAGAGACCTGGGACTGTTTAGCTTGGAGAAGAGAAGACTGAAAGGGGATCTTATCAATGCTTATCAATATCTACAGGGGCATGTCAGGAGGATGGGACCGGACTCTTCTCAGTGGTGTCCAGTGACAGGAAAAGGGGCAATGGACACAAACTGGAACACAGAAAGTTCCATCTAAACATAAGGAAAAACTTCTTTCTCTTGAGGGTGCCAGAGCACTGGGCCAGGCTGCCCAGAGAGGGTGTGGGGTCTCCTTCTCTGGAGACATTCAAAACCCAACTGGATGCGATCCTGTGCCACCTGCTCTGGGTGACCCTGCTTTTGCATGGGGGTTGGACTGGATGATCTCCAGAGGTCCCTTCCAACCCTGACCGTTCTGTGGTTCTGTGATTCTGTAATCTTAAAGTAAATTTTCTAAGTAGAGTCTTACTCTAACTAAAGGCACAGGTTAAAGTGTTAAAGTTTCTGAGAACTTAGATGATGACCTTCATGATAAACCATTCTGAAAGTCTGAACAAACTGCCTCAACAAGCATGCTTTCAATAGGAGCTCAACATACTTTCACTATACTTATATTTGATTAAATATACTTTAAAAAGAAATGAACTTTCAGTGTCTGAATGTAGTAATTTCTTATTCATATACTTGTTTTCTTCCTCTTTAACAGTGCCAAGACTGAAACATCTCCTACTCTTGCCTGTTTGCTCTTTTATTTTTCTTTTAAAAAACTTAAAAGCTTATTATTTGTTGCTTCAGGGTTTGATGCTGATGATTCCCATTTGAGTGAGATCTGCTCTATATCCAGAGTGACTTCTGGTCAGTGAGCCCAGAAATCATGAGCACTTTAAGAACTCACTGGAACTTCTCTAAGTTGCTTCAAATCTGATATAGGACAGCCCTGCTGTGTTTAGATATCACATTTCTGGTAAAAAGCAGAAAATTATAGGCATTTGAAATTGAAATATCCTGGTTTTAGATCCTTGCCATGTGCACCTATGGAAAAATATGCCTTCTCTTTAAAATCTTTCTAAGTATCAGCAGAAGCCTGAACACGGGCAGAAGGTTTTGGCTGGTTTCTTGTGTTACTGAAATGGTTTGCTCACATCTAATTGTCCCGTCACTCTGATGTGATATAATGGGAAATGAGCTGAGACACAGTGCAGTAAATGCGAGGTTATGTAGCATGAACTCTAAACTGAAAACCACGCAAGCCTGAGCCCTGGATGCCTGATACCAGTCCAGAGAGCAAGCATTTAGCCTGATTATTTTTTATTGTAAGAGTCTAGTTATTTGTGGGTTTGGATAAAGATTTCACGCAGCTCTTATCATGAGAGGCTGGCACCCATAGATAGCACACTGTGCTCTTCCAGAGCACAAATATTGCTTTTGGTAAAGCATTCTGTAATTTTTCTGTTGTAACACTTCAAATTAGAGCTGTTTCTCTTGATATAAGGAAATAGATTGTAACTATCTTTTCTCCTTTTCTAAAACTTCTCTAGTGAAAACCTACAAAAGAAACTCAATTGACTGTGCATTGTGGTAAAATTGAGATCCTTAGTTTACCTCTGTTTGCTGTCTGAAGCCCATACCAACCAGTAACTTTCAAATCTACTGCTTAAGGCAGTAGTTCCTTTAGGCTATCCACACTGACTGAGGATCGAGCCTTGAAGTCCATCATGTTGACCTGGTTAGATGTCTTCATGTCTCAGCACACTAAACTGCTGAAAATGAAGTGATATCAAAAGATACTTTGCCAGTCTCCTTTGTAAGATGACGTGCAAGATGCAAATTTTGCTTAGGTAAAAGGATACTTGATCACTGGAAGCTCACTTGTCTAATCACTGGAATCTCACTTGTCCAAGTTACGTCAGGGGAAGTTTAGGTTGGATATTAGGAAGAAGTTCTTTACTGAGAGGGTGGTTGGGCACTGGAATGGGCTGCCCAGGGAGGTGGTGGAGTCACCATCCCTGGGGGTGTTCAAAAAACGGGTTGATGAGGCACTTGAGGCCATGGTCTGATGGTCTAATGGTCAGGAATATGGTGGGATAAACGTTGGACTTGATGACCCTGGAGGTCCCTTCCAACCATAATGATTCTATGATTCTAATGACCCCGGGTGATTTTGGTTTTTCACTTGGCCTGAGCCAGCATATTGACCACAGTGCCACCAGTTCTCTAACATCTCATTCATGTTGGTGCTTAAATTACCGCTCTTTGTGAAAAGCTTGGGTCTTTCAGCCTGGGATCGTGTCAGTACTGCTTTGCTGTGTGAGCAGCTACGTGCAGTTTTCACTGCCTATACTTGATGGGTTTCTTCCCTTCTTATAGTAAATCTTCCAGTAGCTTCCTATAAAAAGTCAGTTGCAATCATCACCTGGCCTCTGCCTATCACAAACCAGATATTTCATACAACGATTGCTGCAGTAAGTCTAACTGGTAAGGCCTGCTTTAGAAAGAAGGTGAGGCTGGTTTAGAGGTCCCAGTGATAGATGTCTATTAGTTCCCTTGCCAAGTTATTCTAACAGTTGATTACTCTGTTATACTGTTAGAGTGCAAAGTACTGTGGTTGTGGCTACATCTCACAATCTAATTATAGGAAGGACCATTCATAGTTCTTCAAAGTCCTTCCCAAATAAGATTTCTTTGTTATTTGAAGCATTGATTTTTAAAAAAAAAAATCATTGAGATTTTAAATTACAATTGACTTCAGATTAAATGAGCTGCTCTGTGGCAGGTCTTACAACAAACTAACACCGCTCATTTTCCAGCAACAAATATTTTCATTTCAGCAGTATATCCCAGCTCTGTTCCAGAAGCCATTTGGTATGTACAAATGCCACCACTGCAGTACTCAGGCTACCTACCAATATGCCAAATGTGTGTCAGCATGGAGGAGAGAAGCAAAAATCCTAATGTAATACTTGAAAAGACGCCAATAATTTAATTGCTACAGAAACCATAATTAGAAATCATTAACTGTTAATAATGAGTTTAGAAGACTCAAAGCATTACTGATGGTGAACTATCCTCCACCCAATTCATTTACATGCTAGACAGGCTTTAAGGATTTATGCAAGAAGATTCAAGGTGACAGCGGCAAAACTGAGAGGAAATAATTTTCTAATCCTGCATTCCCTTTCATTTTGCCACAGTTGTTACCACTAGCTTTCTAGCTGGGAAGATGCCTTTTGCAAATTTCAAGTGATTAATTTCTGAAGACTGAATTAACAAAGCAAGCCTTCATTGAAGAACATTTGTCACCTCTTTATTAACATTTGCATTTCTTTCTGCATAGCACTTAGTTTTGCTGGCCTGTCTCCACTGTAACCTATAGGTGTAATCTTGAGCTACCACAATAGGAACAACTACCTTTAGCATAGAAGCATTTAGGAGTTTGTGATGGATGTTCTAAGAAATTTTAACAACATAAAGTGATTTTAGTAAACCATGCTCCCTTAACTGCAGAAGTCTTTGCTGGAGAGAGCTGGAAGGAGATGTATTCATCCTGAATATACAGTCAGATAACTGAGCCTGGACTGTAAATGTAGAACATTAAAGCACCCTCCTGCAATGGAGCAGGTAAATTTCTACACCTAGTGTAGAGCACAGACAACACTTCTTTCCTCACACTGAATGCATAAAGTACAAATTTCAAATTTGCACCTGAAAGAAGGATTGCAAATGTACTGTTTTGTCTGGGACAGGAAGGCCCAGAAATATTTTAAGCACCTGGGCCCAAAGTCTGTCTGGGGCAAATACAACCTAAAACCATACTTCTCCATTGCAGCTGGGAAGCCCAGCTGAAGGCAGGTGTAAACACCAGACCATAACCATGAATGCTGGCAAAGTGATGGGAGGTGTGTGGCAGCAGTTTCCAGGTGTCAGTGGCAAATATGGTCACCTACACACATTACTTAAACAGGAAATAGTTTCCCATTTTTTACTCATTTCAAGTCAAAAGAGCACTAGATTTAGTAGCTGATCTAACTTAAATTTTGGTCAGAATAGCTTTGTAGCAATAAAGTCTGAATAATAATAAAACCATTCAGGTCACTGGGGTTGGATGCATGTTTCTCCAGTTCTTCTCTTTACAAGATGATAACCTATTCAGTAATTGTTTCTTATATGTAATTGGCTGCCCTCCTGATTTGATGCACTGTTGTAACACATTGATATCTCAAGGCTGTAGATACATATTTTTAAAGTGGACTTATCTGCTTGTATTAACACTCCATAGAATGAAGATGTGTTGCTAAATCTATTGTTAATATTAATTAAATAGGTAAGCAGGTGCTTTGGGTCTTTTCCCTACTCCTTACTTTTTTATTTAATTTAATTAATTAATTAATTAATTAATTAATATTTCTTATTTAATTATACCATTTCTTCTATAGAAAGTGAACATAAATATCTTTCTATCCAAGTAGATTATGAGGTAGAGGGAAGAAGAGATTGAATATTTAGACCTGGATGTCCTACTTGGAAAAGTTGTGAATTGTCCTGTCAATCAAGTCAGCAATGTCTGAATGTCCCAAACTGGTCCTGTCACACAGGAAGCAGCTGTTAGTATGAGAACTCATAGGAAGCATTGCTTATTGAGGAAAAAGCAGTTTTAGTTTAAAAAGAAGTTGTTATTTTAAAAAGCTTCATCTGTTAACGTGTTCAGCAGGTTTAAAACTCTTCTGTGTATTAAAGTTCTGCTTACATGAACCTTCATAAAGTTTCAAAAAAGGCCATCTAAAAATGCTAAGCAAAATAAATTTATTTTGCTTTTGGAACAATAACTGTCATGAAAACTAGCATAAAAGAAAGTATTTTTAAAAAAATTATAGCTGATATGATGATCAAAAAAGTCCACCTGAATGACTCAGCATCTACAGTGCCTCTTCCCATTAAGAAACCCCATCAAAATTGCACAAAGCAAAGTAAATATGGTGTGCCCTTCCTGCAAGAGAACCAAACCAGTTAGTCATGATTTTGTTGGTACAATCTTCAACCGCAGCTCTAAATCACTGCTAGAAATGATGAGCTGAGGCCTGAGAAAGATTCAATTTAAAATATGTAAGACCAAGAATGAAGGAAAGCAGCAACAAAGCACCAAAAGTAAATATAGAAATTAACATGAGATCATCACAACATATTGTATAAGGAAAGAATGATGCAGAGTGAGCCAGTCCTTAAATTAAATCCATCAGTATATAACATGGAGATCCTACATAATGTGTGTATATGAATAACTTAAGGTTTTTCAGATTACTGGCAGTTTCTCGAACAGAACTAAAAACCTCATGCAGACCTGGTCTATCTGAACTGTAAAAGCAAGCAGGCCTACTGTTGACCAAGAGATTAATTCACTTGTACTTAAATGTTTTACTCAAGCCATGTCTCTGACCTAGAAACAGCTTTTGACTGCTCAGTTGTTGCATTAAATATCCAGTGATTGTGGAGAAAATAGTTTAGAGAAGTGTTGAAGTAAAGTTTTATTTCTGGAAATGTATAATCTTCTTACATTAGCCTTTTGCCTTTGTGGAAAGGATTACTTGCACAGAGTAGATGGGTCTGTGACAGGTTTGCAGGAAGAGAGTGGCAAGGGTGGTGGTATGCTCCCAAATTGCCTCCCCAGTTGCTAAGTAACAGATGCTCAGCTCAAGTGACTGGAGCAGCTTGTATGTCTGGCTGAAGGAAAGTGCTGATATCTGTACAGCATCCTCGGACAGCCTTTCTACAGGGTTTAATAGTGAGGAAAATCAAAACCTACTGCTCTGAAAAGAAAATGTTTCATATATTCTTCAATATAACATGTTTTGAATGTGTTGTTTAAGATATTGTACATCAAATATTGTTTAGGTTGAAACTAAGCAAGAAAATGTGGTGCTTCCTTGCATGAGAGGGAAGCAGTTCTTCTGCAGGGGAGGTTGGTGGCTGTGCACTCTGTTCTCTGTAGGCAAGCCCTAGATGCCAGGCAAAGCTGGCAGGGCTGCACTGATGAAGGCTGGGAATGCAAGTCCTTTGCTCTTTAACTCTGGCCTTGAGTCATGCAAAGTTGCAACTCACCATGGCGAGGGGTAGTAGAGCTGTACAAATTCATTCAGAAAAATGTGTATTGGGCCAGAGTTAAACAATTGGCATTTCTTCAGAAAACTTTCCTATGATGAGTAAATCTAGAAATCATATTCTTCTGATGTCATTGATGCTTGATACTCTTGATTAGCTCAGATTAACTACCATTTGGAATATTTTTGGCCATATGAAAAACCCCACATTTCTCTTACCATCAGCCATAGCATATGATTATATGGTACCTTCCTGCATCGGTGTGATTGAGCTGGTGTCCATCTTTGCAGGACACCACTGCCATTGCTGGCATATCCAAATATCCATTGAAGGCTACAGGTATTGTTCAATGACTTTAGTGGGCATCAGTTCAGCTCTCTCTGAGCTCCCTCATTTACAAAACGTGACAACATTCTGTGGTTTTAGAGAAAACTTACTTTTCAACTGAGAAAATTCCTTGGTATACAAATGCAAAACTGTAACTTCTGAAGCTATTCCAGTAGGTAGCAACCTTACCAAAAAACAGTATAATTTAGATCCCAAGTAGAAGAGCAGCTTGCTACCCATGGTGATAAAACCTTCTACTGCTGCCCTGATTGTGCAGCAAAAGAGAATTAAAGACCAATGGGTTTTGTGAAAATGAATGCGATTCATCTAATCCTTTTTTCTCAGATTGAAATCTCATTCTGCAAGGCCAATCAGATGATTGAATCAGACACAGCTGACAAAGGAGGAATATAAGGAGCTTTGACTGTGTGTTGGGTAAAAGAAACTCTAAGAGACTTTCAGAGGCATGCCATGAGTCCAGCCCTAAGTATACATACACCACATAACCAGTCAGCCACCTACAACTTCAGAAGAAAAACAAATTGAGCTTAGCAGACCTGTTGTCCTATTGCAAAGCCCATGGAAACAAATACTCAATATAAATGTCATGTACATAGAACACTACACACACTTCTTGCAGGTCAGTCTGCTATTTATTCCAGTTTAGTGAAACACTTCAGCCAACATCTCACCAGGTTTGATGTGTATGTGAGATAAAGGGCTTTGATATGCTAGATCAAAAGAAAAGCTAACCTATCTACTACTGTAGTAAATTGATCCACATTTAGAAATTAACATATGGTAGCTGAGGATGCTATGGATATATCTTTCTTGCCTCATCTGTAAATCACGCTGATGAATGCTCTTTGATTCTGAAGAGTCAATGTGAAGTACATAGAAATCAGTGTAAGGGAAGTATTTTCACATTATATATCACATTATTTCACAGGCAAAGTACCTCAAGCTGAGCAAAACACTTCAGTATATTCTTAATTTTAAGAACACAACCCTTCAATTACTGTTCTTTATTACTATGTAAAATCCTGAGCTCCTTTCTCAGAGCTTTTGCTTCTTATTTCTTCTAATCAGGCAAAACTCCCAATAATTCCATAATGCATTTGAGGCATTATGCAAGCTATTTATAGATGCTTTCAACAGAAATAACTTGGACAAATCTATCATGCAGAGACTTCCAAGCAGTAGCAGCAGGGTGCAAAGTTCCTCCTGCATCTTTTCTGTGAATTCACACTAGAAATTGGAGGGGCAAGTCAGGCAACTAAAAACCTCTTGAGTGTCTTGTGTGCAGCTGACAGTAGCATGCTGATGAATAGAGTCAGATTTGCTGGTCTCTGAATTACAAATTGTATTTGCAAAATACAGCCTGGTTTGGAATGAAAAGAGAAGGTTCACCCACATATAATACCTTAAGAAAATGATGGATGTATTTAGCTAGAACAACGTACTATAAAAATAGATTTCTGGTTCTTTTTGGCACAGAAACAATGAGATGGGGGAAGAGGAGAAAGAGCCTGAGAAACTCTGTATCAATTGCTCCCAGCTGAGCCCAGAGGCAAGCCTGCGAAGTTGTATCCTTCCAAGTTCTCCAACCAGAGATTGACCTTAAAATGTTTGAAAACTTAGTTATTTTTGCCTTAGGTTCCTAAGGAAATGCATTTTATGAGGTTTTGACACTCATTTTCTCACCATGCCCTCAGTAATCTTTGTACTTGGTAAAGTTCAGGCAAGTTCCAGACCACTGGGCCAGGCTGTCCAGAGAGGGTGCAGAGTCTCCTCTGGAGACATTCAAAACCTGCCTGGATGTGATCCTGTGCCACCTGCTCTGTGTGACCCTGATTTTGCATGGGGTTTGGACTGGATGATCTCTAAAGGTCCCTTCCAACCCCGACCATTCCGTGATTATTTATGATAGAGGAACAGAGGGCTTAAGACATTAAATTCATATAACATTCCTGAAAATAAGTAGCCAAGGATAGAAGAGCCAACCTGTTCAAGATGTTATAATTTTATCTATTTTCTCACAGCAAAAAGATGCACTGTAATATCTTGACATAAGGAAACCAATGTGGGAGAAAGGTATTAACTTCCAGTCATGAGAAACTATTTAATCCTTTTGTGGCATCAAGGAAGCCAATCCTGAAACAAACTCTTTGGAAATCACATCTCTAGAATTGCTATCATCTTTGCAATAGATCTTTTGATGTTAATTTACCAACCGTATTAATTAATGCAGTAGTATTAGTAGGAGAATAGATATATCTGTTCTGCCAAACAACCTTTCTTTCTTATTCTGCGCATAAGTAAATCATCTCTAGTTCAGCTCTAATATAGAAGGGATACATAAAAATGTGGACAGGGCAACAAATGGTCTACTTTGCTTCAAATTATTTTACACTTTTACAAATCCCTTTGTCATTAATGCAGTCACATCTAGCAATGAAATGTGACTGTGGTTTTGAATTTTCAAGCAGGCTCCTTGGGCAGTATTCGACTGAGTCTTTAGTTCAGTTGCTAGATTTATAGTCTCAGTGTGAACCACATGCTCAGAGCACATTTAGAAACCCAAGTAAATCAAAGCTTACACATGAAGTTATAGAAGGTGAAGAACATTTACAGTTGATATAAAGCACAGTTTAAATTAGACTTAAAACCCGTTTGAATGTTAGATTTTCTTTCATGCCTCTGTCTCTGTCATAACTGAAGGACAGTGATGGTGCACTTCTCTTCCACTGTCTGTAATGCTGATGCATTTGATTGCAATAACTAGTAATGTTTGAGGAAAAGATGGAAAGACAAAATGTTTGCAAGACATATCACTATTTAAAACAATGTTCTTGTTAGGCTGATTCACTAAAAAATAAAGAGGCAGAGAAGGATTTAGGTTGCTAACTTAAAAGCATAACTTGGGCTCTTCCATATCAAAGGGATCTCTGGACCCTGTTTGTTCAGCCGCCTCTCTCTGGAGAAGACTATCCTTTATGATCCCACATTCTGCACCTCCAAAATGTATTGAAAACATCTGATGCCATTCAGCTACTGGCTGTGCATTCAGACTGGCTGTATGCATCACTGTGGGGTTATCCATGCTGGAGCAGAACAGTGATGTATCTAATTTAGTACCTTTTTTCTTGGAAATAAGCAAAGTATAAAAAATTCCAAAATAGACACCTAGTGATGAGTATAGTATGAAATTAAAAGGATAAGAATTAATTTTCTTCTATCATTAGCCTTTGCTTGTATGAATTAAGAATAATTACAAAAAAGGATGGGAACAAGAATATAGATGGGCTGGATATTGACACAGAGTTCGTTACCACTGCAGCTTCTCTGCTATAAACGAGCTAACTAGTCATTGTCTACAACTTTGCCACTAGCAAGGGATTCTTCTAATCTTCCATCCTTACGTATGACCAGGTTAACAGTGTGAGCTGAGCTTCAGAAATGTGGGCAAGCCCTCGTCCCTAAAGCTTGCTTGTTTCCTTCTGGGATTCCATCTAACTAAGTGCTGCCATTCAAAGGGAAGCCCAGGCACAGACCAAGTGAGAGTTCTTTCCAGAAACTACTCCAGTAGTCTGGACATGGTCCATACCCTGCTTGGAGTGCATCATCTCAAACTGTCTGAGACCCGAAAGCCTTTAGGCCACTGCATGGCACCCATGTCACACAGCATGCCCGCAGCACTGGTCTGTCAAGCAGCATTTCACCAGGCAGCAGAAGCACATCACTCACCATTATTTCAGTCCCTGTGAACTGAAAAGGAAAATAATAAAAAAACAGACTAGTAGTAATTTTAGTTACTTTGCTGAGATACATTCCAAGAGAATGTGACCTGAGTAAGCGTGAGAAGGGAAGCTTGGTATGCAAGAAGGTTGTTTTTCTTTCCTCAAGAAAGAATGAGATGTGAATTTCTATTCACACAGCTGTACAGCAAGTGACCAGGAGCCTTGGGCTCAGATCATCTGCTCTCTGATCCAGGGATCTATGCAGTATTCCCACATCTAAAGGTCAGCATAATATGATGGGGTAAAGGAAGATATCTTAGGATATGTGGTAAAGTCTATTGTATCGCTATAACAACAGGAGTACAACAGCAGGCAGGACCATGTATTTGCTGTCTCATAAGTACATGGGGTTGATGTGTCCCCTGATTGTACCTAAACGCGGTGTGAGTGCCCACATTCTGGCTCTGCTGGACTGGTGTACATATGGCTTGGTGGTGTGCATGTCTAAGTCCAGCACATTGCACCTTCTACTCCATCCATGAGAGTGTGGTTGGGCTTACTGCGTGTGTGTTGCTCCCCTGATTGGCATGTGTGCAGTGATGGCATTGCTAAGGAAAGAAGAGAATAATTGTTAAGGAGAGGTCACCAAACGCTTTTAAATCTAATCCAGTACCTAGAAATTCCCCACCTGTGTGTTCACTTGGTGTAGATGTTTTGTGAACTAAAGCAGGGGGTTGGTCTTGTTTGTGTTTGGGTGCGGAGGGCTGACATCTGAGGGGTCCACACTGTCTTTTTTTCACCCAGCTCCCACTCGGGCAAACTATTAGTTTCTCTATTAGTTTCACTTCTAGTTCCTCACTCCCATTAGCAATATGGTAAATTGGGAATCCTAGTTAAAAGATAAAACAAGCATCTGAAGTCAGCCCAGTGAACTGGGAAACACCTGGTCCCATTGCAGTCCGAGTTCTGTGCCAGTGTGTTCCTTCAGACCTGAGCTCGCCTTCTGTGCCTCAGGGGCAGTGGAGACTGAGTGTTGGTTGTAGCATAGTCTGACCTGACCACAGCTGCCCCTGCAGTGACAATCACAAGCTCCTGCCTGCTGGGAGCAGGCCATGGCAGGCTGCAGCACTGATCCTGCAGCCCTCGCTGCTTCACTAGGGAGTCAGAGTCAGCCCCTGTGTTTTGCATTGCTCTGCATCCCGAAAGCATTAGAGAGGTGATGGAATCTCAAAGCAGCTTTTCTCTCTCATCTCCATAGGCAGACTCTCTCTTGTGTGCTCTCTAAAAATTACGTCCATTTAAATATGAAATGTACTCAGTGGATTAAAAGAAAATTATTTAAAAGCCATGAAACAATTCATGTCATATGCACGCATGTGTAGAGCCACATACACATGCCCAATCACACACACATACACTAAGAGCCCATTTTACTTTCCAAATAATTTTTTTAACACAAAATCAAGCATACATTTTACTCTCCACTGTAATTATAATCAATGTCTTCTTCTAGGAAGATAAAAAGAGAGAAGTGGGAATCAGGAAAAGGGAAATGTTACAAGCCTTTTCATTAGGGTTTTATGTATTTAAAGAATTTACATTTTTAGCCAGTGGCAAATTTATTTCATACTACATAAGCTCTGAGAATCCTTTGGGATAAACAGCATGAAAGCTGTCATTTTAGAACAATCATCTATTTTCTGTTTATTGAAAGTTTGCTTTTTTTGCCACGGTGTTTTGTGCGTGGCTGGAAATATTTGTTCAAAATGATAATTGTCAAACAGCTTGTTCTGTTTGCAACTGATCTGTTAAAGAGAGCTGCTTCTCTTAGGAAAATAGAGGGAACAGTGCCAGTTGACCTCTCAGGGCTGCAGGTTGCAACCTGGAAGGCTGTCTGCCCCCCCTGAAGCTAGGTGTGAGGTTCTGTAACAGTGTGACTACCAGGCACATGAGAAGGCAGAAAGGAAAACCTGCCATGATTTTCAGAATTTGAGGAGAGAGAGCCTGAAATCTGTGAGTGAAGTGGTGTGGAAATCACAACTTCAGTGCCTGTATTTCAGGTTTAAAGTCATGGAAGGCCAGTCATTTTCCATGGGAACTAATTGATTCCCATGTGGCATTAGTGCATGGCCTCATTCTACTTCTCAGTCAAACAATACTTAGATCACTGCTACTGCAAAGCCATTCTAGACTGGATCTTTAGAGCTCCTTGTTTTGGAATAGTCTAAATTATACAATCTGACATCAGGTTGTAGAGGGGTGTGTTGGCAGTTTTTTATCCCTTGCCCTGGCTAAGGAGCATGGTAGCCACCCAGGAATCACAGTTGACAGGGTAGCACAAAGTAATGCCAACTGAACTTTTACCTTTGGCCCATTTGCTGAAGTTCTAGCAGGATTCATCTTGTCATTGTGATTCTTCTCAGACACTAATGTCTAGCTCTCAGGCCCTGTCTGTACATGTATTCAATACCTGCTGTCAGTTCCAGGGGCTTAAAAATCGTGGTTGTTGAGAGATGCACATCAGCAGATTCTAACCTTTGGGGGAAAAAAAGAAGCTTCCTGACTTCTGAAATGAGACTGCCTCTTATGTGAAGCGACACTAGAAGATGCAGAAGCATGGATGTCCTAAAACTTTGCTTAAGCACAAATTAAGACACAGTGCCAGGATCTACTTCCCATCTTACTGGTTATTTGTAGATCTATAACTTGTCCATCTTTGCCTGAGTCCCACTGGTCCTTATTGTGTTGATCATGGGAGCTGAGCGCACCAGAATTTTTGTCCATACTTTGCATTTTAATTTTAATAACAACATATTTATTGTCTATGACTCTTGTCTTCAGTCGAGCAGAAACAAAGAGGAGTAAAGTCCCCTTCTCAACTCAGTCACGGCTTTTCAGTAGGGTACTAGTACCTTTGAGATGGTGCTACATTAGGGCTGGGGCAGGATGGAACATAAATTTGCCACTTTTTATCCTAAGAACAGTATTCCATTTCTTAAAGACACAAATTATTTCTGTTCCTGCCTTCAGATTAGATTTAAGATAAATCTATTTGTATGTCAATATGCAGTTCCTGGGCCTTACACTCATTGTAAGGCTGTTGTTACTGTGTAGCAGTATTGACAAAAAACAGTATCATTTGGTTTAGGTGTCCTTGGAGTCGTCTCCTTAACCTGAAATGCTTACTAATGTGTAGTCCTTGCTCCTCCAAATAATAGTATTGTTTGCTGTCCAAGTAGTCTAACTTTGTGCTTGGTTGATTTTGGATACTGTGAGCTGTGATAATTCTTCAACGGTTTTCAGTTTAACTGGTAAATGTAGAACACAACTTCTATGCAGAGTGGTTGTTGATACAGACTTTCCAGAAGTCACCAGCAGACACTACATGTAGTTGTTCTTGTTCTGTGAACTCCGAAGTCACACCTAGTAATATTCTTTGAAAATGGTGACTTTTGTGTTAAGAGGTTCAATAAGATCTCCAGATGCTGTTTGGTTGAAACCTGTGTTTCTTTGGATGAACCCATTGCTATGTGTTGCTCCCAAATGCCCTAAGAGAGCTGACAAAATAGTTAGACATTTTGAAAAGCAGTGACTTTCACACCAGTAAAAGCATTAATTAAAATATGAGGTAAGGAAAGAGGGTTAATAGTGCCTTTCATTATTACAAAACACCCTTGAGAACCAAAATATCGATGCAAAAATCAGTAGCAGGATGATCCCAGCAGGCTTAGTGCTGTTGCTAGGCAACCCTTTACGTTAGCTTTAAGGCACTTGTACTTGGGATAGAAATCAGAGTTGCTGCTTCCTTTAGAAAAAATAATAATGAACATGTTTGTTGGTGTTTTGTGGGAGAGGGGTAAGGAGACTGATTCAATATGCACTGCAGCTAAATGCAAGGCTTGAAAACAAACTATCTCTGTGTTCAGATAGTATCATTTGACAGAAGAGTTGGTGTGTAGCCCTTGACGTGTCCTCATCTGCATGGTATTGAAGCCAAGACCACTTTGCTGCTATCAAAAATGAATGTTTCAAAAGTTATGTCCATGGAGGAAAACTATTAGTCACTATGTTCTTTCTACCAGCAGACTGATGTACAGACAGAAACTGTAGATGCTGTTTACCTATAGCTAGATGTGTTCTTGATGGAGGACATTGTTCCAAACAGTCATCACTAGGTGACAGTGAAACTGTGATTTAGCACTGGACTGTAGCAGCTCACACCAACCTCACGAAGCATATACTGTAGACAATGCAGTGACTGCAGCCTTCCTTCCACTTACACAAGAATAACATACTGCTCTCAACATTTAATGGAACTATGGAAGGGTGAAGTCAAAGATAAGTTAATTAACAGTCCTTTTCCTTCATCTTTGCAATATCTCATATTTTCTTTTGTCAAAAGAAGTGCATTTATGGTGTACTCTTAACTGAGTTTTAGAGCTAGCGGTGTATTTTATTGCAACTGTTAATCCTATAAAAATGCCATTCTCAGCTGGCTAGAAAAGCTCAGAACAGTAATAAAATATGTTCCCTGCTGCAAGATATAGAAAAGATTGTATGTCAGCCTTTGGGTATGCATGAAGAAATCTTGGATCCATGGACAGACAGAAGATTCGAGTCATAGGTGACATATGGGAATACTTCAGATATTGTCTTCTTCCTCCTTTTAACACCAAGTCTTTAAATTCAACACTATTTGTTACACCAAGACCCTTTAATTGGAAAACGTGAAGGATTTTGCAAACAAGGTTGAAAATCATTGCTGCAGTGAATAGGCCCAACCTACTTGTGCATGCTCTTCCTCTGCAGAGACAGCACCTTCCACATTGGCTTCTTCTGGTTACTGGAACAATGAACATTATGTTTCCTACATGGCAATTCATGAATCGAAAATCATCACAGGAGGCAGCTATAAGATGCTCCTTCTAAAATTAGAAAGGACAATACACATCACCAACCTAAGGAACAAATTGGAAGCACTTTCTGAGTTAATTTTTTACTTTTTAAGGAAAGCATGATCAACAGAGCATCTATATTTCTTTTTGCATATAAATGGTGCTTCAGAATTAGGCTAGTGAGTCTTACAAAGTGCTTTGCCAAGAGGCTGTGATATGGGTCCATAGCCAGCTTGCCCCTAGGGATCTTCAACCAGATTGCTATTTATTGCAATGATCTTGGCATGTGAACAGAGAATTGTTCCTAACAGAAGCAGACTGAATGAAGCTGTCTGTTGAATGCTGGAGAACTTTTGTTGTAGTGAACTCTCGGTTACTAGAAACATATATTACAATTGAAGCTCTAAGTTCATTACAAAAGCCTGCAAGTCATCCCATCTTCTGTAATATTAAGAAAGACTTAATTACATTTCCTTTAAAAAAAGAATAAATTAGAATTCTTCCAAGGGCCACAAAATTGTGGTTCAAACCATAGAAAGCCCTGAGTGCCAGAGTGCTAATGGAGCAGATCTAGATGTGTCAGTGTCATGAACCTGACTCTGCTTCACGCAGCTGGATTTCTGTCATTTCTGCTCTTGCTTTGCCACCTATGAAGAATCCATTTGTCGGTGGATTACTGTCAGCTGGTTTATGCTGCTCTTCCCAACACACCACATTTCCAAATGGAGCATAGCTGTAAGGCTTCTTAGGGACAGCCATGAAGTATTTCAGTACAGGACAGGAACATTGTTAGGTGGCAAGATTTAATGTTCGTTTACTGACCTTCATCACTTTTCTTCCTGGCTTTAATTGCATTAGATAAAATCCCTAGTAGCACATGGAGGCCGAGCCATGCTCTTGGCATTCCCTGTACATGGCTCTAATACTAACAGAGGAGTGACACAACTTTTGACAGCTTTGCCCTGTAGGATTTTTTCCATGGACTATATTTGTACATTCTAGTCTGTAAGCCATGAGACATATTTGCAACATGAAATGCTCCTTGACTTTCTCATGTAACAGAAAAATTGGTAAAAGTCTCAGTTCAGTAATTTGAAATAAAGACCAAGTATCCAATGCCATGCTTCAAAAAAAGTCAGGCAGGCAGAGACCCAAGCAACTGTTTGCCTGGCTCAGACATGCATCCTGCATTGTAGTTTGTATTTTTATACACAGCATAGCATACTGTCATGAGAAATGAGGAGTGTTGCCTCAAGCAACCCTGCAGGCCAGTATGATGTCCTGGAAAAATGCCACAGCAACTGCTAGTGCCACTCTTGTCAAAGGAAGAGGTTCAGTGATACCAAGATTTTCAAATGGGACACCTTACCCTGGATATCAGATTTTGAATGAGGTGAGATATGGGCAATCCTGTGTGTGAAATGAAAACAAAGACTCCCACATATCCCATATATCTGAAGATCTCAGTCTAGAAGAATCCTTAAGTAAAACACAACAGGCCTATACCAAAAACCTTGCTAGATTTTCATATGAGTTAAACCTGTTGGTCAGAGCATCTTATAGCTTTTAGTAGTTCTTTGAGCATCCCTGCTGATTGAAAGGGCTATGATGGGGCATGGGTGTGCACTCACGTCTTGCCAGCATTAAGGTAACATGAGAGCTGGAGCTGCTGACATCGACACTGCTGGGCTGCCCAGAGACCTTCTCCCATTTCTTCAGCACAGCCAAGCACAGTATAATGGCATATCCAGAGATGTATTCTCCTCTCCAGGATTTATGAAGACTAGTTATGGAAAGATTTTGACGTGGAGATCACATGGTCAGGAGCAGAACTCATATGAGGCTTGCAGCTACAACACAGAATTTCATTTTTTTCCCAGTGCTTGAAACTCCTGTGGAGCAGCAGCAGGATGACTGGTATTGCCTCTCACTGACTGATTTCAGTCAAGGTTTTAGCATGATACGACTAGGGGCAGATGAGTTTGGAATAGAGTTTATTTTTAAACTGCCTCCATACACCACATGGACAATTTTCTCATTCCTACATAGTATTTCTAATCTGTTCCTAGCAAATTGTGAAATCTCTTTGTTTTGCCACTTCACCCATGTCCTACTCTAAGGTGCAGACAGAACCTACTGTACAATTTCATTTGGACTGTAAAACTACACAGTAGAGCCCCTTCCTCTCTCCTCTCCTCTCCTCTCCTCTCCTCTCCTCTCCTCTCCTCTGAGCCTGTAACCCTGTCCTCCAGAAGAAACCATCACTCCAGAGTTTCCCACACAGAAATCCTTAAGGTTAGGTGAAGATACCAAGATGGCACACAGGGGCATGGGAGGTTGGTATACTGTGATTTGACAGGCACATGGAGCACTTTTCCAGAAGACTTCATCTAGCAATGTGGTTGCTTTTGGAAGTAGGGTGACCAGGACAAGCTGGAGAGAATAAACTGAAGGATTAGAGTGGCAAAAGAAGTAAAAAGGAAAGGGATGTATTAAAGGACAAGCTGATTTGTTTAAAAATGGATTGAGGAGTCTATCAATCTTATCTATTATCTGTACAATATATACAATGCACGGAATGTGCCAGGCCAGACCTTGATGTCTGGTGTCTAACTTGTCTGCAGCAAACTGAGGGCCAGATCCTTCATTAATTACTGAGCATAATACACGCAGCAACTAGCAAAAGAGAACTCTACACTTATCAGGTGGTAACTGAAAATGTTCCTGTATCTCCAAGTTTTTCCCTCAGGTATTAAAAAGAAAAGTAAATCAATGAAAAATAAATGCTGTCTGTGTTTTGCTTCTGATCCTGTCCCAGGGTAGCTTGTACCAGTTCAGCTCTGCCCTGTTTTGTTCTCTGTGAAGTGCTAAAGAGTGGTAAGATTGCCATCAACATTTGCCAGCCTCTGTGCTTAGTTGACCAGTGATTAAAAGAAGATTGAGCCAAGTTTCTTCACACTGCAACAAAATCCACAGTGCCTTAGCATTCTGACTGCAAAATTTAAGAGAAAAGGTTAATATAAAGCTCCCAGTTGAGCTAGCAAAGAATATTTGTGGTGACATGTTGGCCATGAGCTCTGCTTTGGGCTCCGGGGAAAAAAATAGAACAAGGTTACTTCTAACCTTGAAATTAACCTTTTTCTATTTTTCTCTTCAGCCGGGAGAGGACCTACGGGCCAAGATGTCGCCTCTAATTTTTTGTGTGTATTTCAAACATATACTTTGACCCCATTTTCATGGTTTAGTCTTTGGAGTTCTCCAATATAAAGTGGCTGCTGTGCTGATTAGTCTGTTTTACTGGGACTAGAGGAAAGATTAAATACTATTTGTGGGCTGCTTTAGAATTCTTGCTTTGTTTCAGCTGAATCTAATGTAGTTGTCTAGAATTCACCATCCTGTCTTTTCCTGTGGTCCTACTATTTTTTATTTCTTGGCTATTTGTTCCTTGTCATTTGCAGTAATCTGATTTCATTTGTTCAGCTCTTGGCATAGTATCCTGATATAGTCAGCTGCTGCAATGAATATGTGGAATTTCTGCAATCTGACTAAATATCAATAGACTATTGAACTTTTATATTATGCGTACTTGTAATCAAGTCAACTGCTTGAGAATTTGCACATCTATGCATTTAGATGTGGAAAAAATAGTCTGTGTTCATGTAATTGAAGTCTATATCATAATACTTCTGCACAAAAGGGCCAAATTAAGGTTTTGCAAGCAAGTTTAATTCCAGCACTTCCTCTTTGTTTAGTGCTTGACTTTGCAACCTGAAAAAGATTTGTAATGTCTTTTTTTTTTTTTTTCATAATATCCACAGAAAACTGAGATACAGAATTGTCTGTGATTGCAGTTCCTAGCTGGTGAGGATTTATTCATTAATAAGGCACATAAATGTTAAAGGTGGAGCAAGGGGGAGGAAGGAAAAGCTACTGAGCTTGCTCAGCACAAACTTTGTATCAGCACAGGACCTGTGAGGAGGCAACATCAGCGGCCTGAGGAGGAGGTAGCACCAGGAGGCATAAAGAGTCTAGGATTAGAGCAAAGATGGGTAGAGGAAGCAAAAGTCTGGATCAAGGGACAGCTAAGGGGAGAAAGAAGATAGTATCAAAGAGGTCAGCCCCCACGCAAAATGTTGCTTAGTTTAGTCATATTCTGCTTCAAGCTCTGATATTGTTCTGCTGTGTTCCCTTTCATGCTTGTTCTTCATCTGATTTTAATTGTGAGCCACTGAGGACAAGGACTGCTTCATGCTGTGTGTTTGGTGTCTTAGAACCCCAATACAAAATCAAGCCGATTAAACTGAGATGCAGCAACATCATATGCAAGACAGCAAAAGAAAAGCAGGTTGAACCAGGTATGACAGAGCTGTGGAACCTGCTGGAAATGATGAAATGGGTCTATTCCCAAATAATGCAGTCAGAGACATGTGAACTTTTGAGACCAGAGTTGTTTTGTGATCTCAGAAAGCTGCAGGCTAGCTTCAAACTGTAGGATTTTATCAGATTGGTATCAATTAGATGCTAGGCTGGGAATTAAATTGCTGGATAGAAATTAAATAGACTCCTTTGAGTTGAAACTGAGTAACTGGAGTGAAAGGAAGTAACTGGAGAAATCATAAGCAATGTGGAAGATAAGATCAATATTAATCAAAGAAAAGATGATGTCTATGTCAAAAACCAATAGGTCAATGTGGGGTCAGAGGGGCTGAAAGCAGACCAAAGAGGCATTTTGATGAGAAAGTGTTTGCCACTATTGGAATATAAACAGAATTGTAGCTGAAGAGGATAATTGAGCTGGAATTGGGCCATTTTGAGAAGAAATCTAAAGTTGTAGAAATTACAAGAGAAATAGTAATAGAAAAGATAAATAGAGGGGACATGACTTTTAGATATATATCATTTGTTGCCAAGACTGGACTGGGAGATACTTGAGCAATTTTTCATCAACTAGTTTATGGTGTTTGAACACTTCTGTACCAGATGCTCACAACTGCAAAAGGCAAGTCATGAGTTGTTTGTATTCTTATCTCTCTCCTTCTGGGGATGGAAGATCAGACAAAGAACAGTTGTTGACCAAAACACAGAGACTAAATCTCTGTTTCTCCCTCTGATTGCTCTTGGATGTGAAGTAGCAGCATTTCATGACATGCTGTGGCAGTTTTCTGGGGTTTTTCTGTTTCATTGGTTGGGTGTTTTCATCTGGAATGATCACAGTGTGGTGGTGTGCTCCACACCAAAACCTTCCTATTTTTGCATACTTCTTACTTTAAGTTGACTATGGAATAAATAAGTGTTAAATGAATGACATCTCTAACTCTATATGCTACCTCCTCTTATATCCTCTTCTCTTTCTGCACAGATGCAATGCTCCATTTTTCCAGTATGTCATCTGAGGTACCTGCATATGTGACACAAGTCTCTAGCCTAGAGCATAAACTTTCTAAACTTCTGTTATTCTTGTCCCCAAACACACTTGTTAATCCTGTCAATCTACTGCATTTCACCAGAAGAGGTGACCTTTTCATTTTTTTCACTCTCTTCATATGTTCATGCCATGTAGTTTAATCTACCTTCTACATCTAAATAACAGCAAATTCTTTCAAGTGCTTAGAAAGTTATCCAGCATTATGGTCTTATGCATCTCTAATTGCTATGATATCATCCTACTTTCTTAATAAATCTCTGCCAATGTCTGGAAAAGAAGACAGGAGACTTTTAGAAGTGTGCCCAGTAAATAACAATCCACAATGACTGCCCAAACCACAATGCCATCTCTGTTTATGCTCTCCCACAAAGTCTCTGTCCTCATGTTCTCTTTTGACATCAGTCAGAATTTCCATCCAGGTCTACATCTCTTGCCCATCAAAATGGAAAAGAAGTGATGAAATAAATGTTTTTGTGCCACTTGTACACTCCTGCTTTGTGGCTGCTTGTGATCTTGCACAGCTAGTGGCAGGAAAGAGACAACACACTGTAGGTTGTATTGTGACAACCACATCTGTCACCAGCCAGTGTGGTGGCCAAGAACTGCAAAATCATACCAAAGCTCTGGTCCTGCTCCTAGCAAGGAAAAGTATGAGTGAAAGATGAGAAGCACAGGTCTGGGTATATTGTTTTGTCTCCACCTAAGGGAACTTACAGCCCATGGAAGTTTCCTTGCAAAGGCCAGGTTTGCATTGCTGACTTTTTAGTATCACCAGTAGAAAACATGCCTTTGCCACCAAGAATTAAGTCTTGATACTCTACTTGCCTCAGCTTCTCACTGTGTCTCACTTCTCACTGAAATAACTCATTGTTCTCTCTATTCCAGCACGAAACCACACCAAATCAGGCATCTCTTTCTTTCCTTCTTCTCTCCAAGTCAAACACTTGGAGTGGGAAGAAGAAATGAAAGGAGAAGCTGGTTCAGGCATGCAGATTTGGTGAAGAGTATGGAGCTTAAGAAGAACAAGGCAAAGAGGAAACAAATGCTACAAATGGATGAGCTACTGACATATACAGCCTTGTGCTCCACAGATTGTGTATCCCTTGTTTCCATGCACCTCTTGTTTCCTTCATGAAGAGTCAAGTGAGAAGGCATCAGCTAATAAACACAGACAGCACTCAAACTCCCAGCTGAGCAGAATATGCAGGGATCTGATACACCACCACCCTGTGGGACAGCAGCTTCACCAGCACTTGATAGTTTTGGGTTGCTTGGGGTTTTTTTTGGTTTGTCTTTGTTTTTGTTTTGTTTTGTTTTTTTGAGGGGGGCATTCAAAGCCAGGGTAATTTATGAGAAATAAATCCTTCTTACCAGCTACAGGATGATTTCACTTGATTAGCATCAGCATCTATTAGTGGTTACTTGCATCATTAGCTCTACCATTTCCTGCCTTTCATTGTGATAGCCTCTATTTAAAATACTTGAGTCCAGGAAGGTGTGATCAGCTTCTCTCTAGCATCTGACACACTTGCTCTCTTCCCCTTATTTCATGCTCTAGTTTGTTTTCTAATTCAGTTCTGCCACGAGGAGCCACTTCCTCCTTGTGATAGAAAGGCTGTAATGATAATTGTCTTTTGCAAAGCATTTCAAGGTAACTAATCAGAATAATGATAGCAGCAGCTGCAACTTCTAATGAAGTTAGAAACTATCAGCTCACGGTAATCGTTGTCTTAAAGAAAAAATTTCAGTTCAATAAATTACCATAATCTGTGCACAGTGGGTCCTATATTCTATATCACTCATTAGCTGGTTGTCATATCAAAGGGCTTATATTTAATAGTCACAGAATTACATCTGCTGTCTGAAGCCTTTGCACTGAAATACCATCCTTAAAGCAGTGGACCATGTGCTCTGCCAAATGTACTGTGCTAGACAGTTCCAGCAGCTCCCACCCTCAGAGGCTCACAGAAAAACAAGCAATACTTTCAGCCTAATTACTTCAAACACCACAAGGACCAAACTCATTTAGGGCACACATGAAAAACTGACAAAGGATCAATTTCTTAACTGGAATTAATGGTAAAGTAGGAATGGAAACAGGCAGAGTGAAAACAATTATCAAATTTGGTAACTTTCATGTCTTTGCATTCTGGCTTTAAAAGTGGGATAATGTAGACAGCAACACCCAAGAGTAGTGTCTTCAAACTTGTTACAAGTCCTGTTTTGAGCTTAGATCTTGGACTTTGGGTCGACTTTCTTTTACTTTAAGAGCTGTCCCCATGGTGTTACCAACCAGCTTTCCTGCACCTCCTGAAGGCCACACAGGGCGTTTGAAATGTGCTCTACCTGCAGTTCAGAACTGTGACTGGTGATTTCTCCCAAACACTGGAGCAGGCTAAGGGACCACAGCAAGAATCCCAAACACTGCGGTCCCCAAAAATACAATAGTTCACTGGCAAAACTGCACAGGAATTTTTCCCATGACCAGCAGATCTGCAGAACTGCTGCTCTTTTGATTCTTCTTTCAGTACTTCTTTTTCTGGCCTTTGTTACCACCCCTGAGAGCCCCAGCTGTAGGAGGCCTGTTTCCAGGGGTGTCAGGAACTCGGAGGTTCTGTACTTTCTATTTGTGTGTACTGCAAGATGTTGCTCCCTTACAGCCCAGTCTGCCATAGGAAATGCTTCATCCCTGGGTTATGCATTGGGTGCTACCCTTCTGAGCAATGCAGCATAGGATGCTCTTCTAAATGCACACAAACAGACACTTGCCTGCTTATTGAAGGCTCAAGTGAGTATTTTTTCTGCATTGCCTTGTGATGATGAATTTTCTCTGAAACCCTAAATGAGGCTGTTTCCAGAGTAAACAATCTGTCTTTAGCTGGAGGTACATACAAAAATGGTTTGAGGAAGTTCCTACTGCTCTTGCAACATCATGCTGAGAATATTTTGTGCTGTTCCCAGCAGATCTCACTATGATTTCTGTAAGTATTTGCTCTAAGGAATAGCAAACAAGATTTTGGAAGACTGTTCGAGGCATTATTCAAAATCATGGTTAATATTCAAGGAATGTCCTTTTGAGTCAATATCTACTCTCCTACTGGCTTCGTAGTTTTCTTTCTGGCACAATTATATGTGAACTTGAATTCAGTTTCTGCATCAAAAAATACAACAGGTGTACAAATGCCCGTAGAGACATATCTTTCTTATTTGTATAACAGCTATGTCTAAGGGCTAAATGCTCTGCTAGCTGTCATCCATGAACAGAAGAAAGTACTTTTCCCTGGGAGCATACAATATAATGATTGAAGGTAAAGGAATGGTAAACAAGAGGCAAAGTGGTCTCCAGTTTCAAGCTGAAGAATGAGAAGTAGTTTGCACATGGTTATACCAGTAATCTGGCAGACTTGTGAGCCAAAATTCAGTTTTAAATCCCCTAATGGTCATACTTATTTGTGTTAGGACAATCCTTTCTGTAGCAGGCACATTGTGTAAGTGAAAAAAATAATCTAATGCATTCTATTCAGCCACTCTGTAACATATTGCATAAGATATCACAATAATCTATATGCTTATAAAAGGTTCTTTGATTTGTTTTTAGCTTTAACTTAGTTTTTTAATTATCATGAATAACCTTATAAGAATGAAACTGTTTTCAAAATGAAAATAAACTCAATAATTGCTATTCTATAATTTGAATTAAATTTAGACATAGGAAAAAAACAGATCATCACAGATAGATGTGGACCCATCCAAAGAGCACCAGTATATGTATTTCAAAATCCTGAACTAGATGCTCCCCGACATGCACGTCTCAGAAATCAGATTCTAAACATTTTTAAAATATTACTTGACTTGTTGAGGGTGCAACTTTTAAAGATCATGCTTTCAAACTTTTTTAAATTGCAATTGTCATGGTTAAAAATTCATCTTAAAGCTTTAATGGGAGCTGAGATTCTCATGTAATCACTTAGCTCCAGTAGATGAGCTTTAAGAATTATACAGTAAGTGCAAAACTCATGATATACCATGAAGCTTAGGAAGGCTTGGGAGTTAATCAGAGAGATCACTGATAAGCTGATTGCTATTGCTTAATCTTATCATCGTTTATCTCTTTGCTGGGAAAAACTTACCCCAATGGGAGGGCAGAAGAAACAATTTTTATCTGAGGAACTGTTTCTGCTTACATGAAAGCTAATGCGATGCTCTGCCTCCTACTTACTTTCTCTTTGAAACAGGTTGAGCTTCATCTAAGTTCTCTGAAATCTTTCCTGTTCTGAGGTCTCTCTCCTAAGTCTTTCTGTCCATTCTGCAGCTGCTCCCACCTCGGTGATTGCAAAGCCCTGTTAGGCAATAGCAGGGAAAAGGCTCTGGTAGCCTAAACGGACCTTTCCACCACTAACATCTGTGACTCTCATCTTCTTGTCTTCTCTCTCCAGTTCTTAGTGCAGCTCTCTAATTACAGCACTGTTGTTAGGATGAAGGTTTTTTAAGTATTCTGACATCTTCCCAAGTCTGGTGAATAGATTTAATAATTAGACAATGGGATTTTTCTATTCCTGCCCACCCGCGCCCCCTTCGCTGGCTGTTACTTGTGATTCTATTATTATCTGGCATATTTCAACAATGTTCTTCCTTTCAAAGGATTTTCAAGAGTGCAGCAAAATATCAGAGAAATAATTCAAATATGTGAGCTAAAGTCAGACAGAAAGGACAATGGACCTTATTATGTTCATTTCACCACATAAACAATCCCAAAGTGCTTTATGTCTTAGCACATTATTCTCTAGTAACATAATAAATTTACATGCCCATGTTCAAAGCTGAAATGAAGTTTTCTCTTTGTTGTTATTCCTACACAGAGATTAAATTGGAATATTTTATATGGATAAATAAGCACTGTGTTCATGATTTCCAATGGTTTGGGGTTTTTTTTTAATTTATGCTGTGTGGATTCCACCAGTAGGCCCTTTCCTAGCCTGGACGTTAATTATCTCCATGGTGTTAGTAAGAGTAGATACAGGACCGCTGGCAATTCAACATCTGAAGCTGACATTAAATGACTTGCGAGGAGCTGTGGGTACACGTGGGCTTACTAAAAATGGAATGTATTTCAGTATTTTGGAGTGGAGGAGCTATACAGAGCAGTATGGAGCACATAGTAATTGGAAGGAAAATAGTTCTTGATTATTTTTTCCCCCTGAATCCAAGAGAAGCACCAAAAACACAATCACCAAGTACCTCTTAAAATGGTTTTGTATATTTTTCCAAGACTATAATTTTCTGAAACACTAATGTCAGTTCTTTTACAGAGATAGGCAGAAACCGAGCCTATGTTCTTGAGAGAGATACTAGAGTTTTCCTGGAGCCAGAGGCATTTTGGAGATAAATATTCTGTTAAATAGTCAGGAAGGCTGTGGCCACTGGGCTTCACAGCATCCTACTCAGCTCCAGCATTACCTGTTTTACATTGCTTTGTTTGCTGCTTTTGATCTTCTTAATTTAGCATTTTTTTTGCTTGTTATCATGACAGTGAGCAGTGTACTCTAATTCTGCAGAGACTTTAAAGGGTTGTAGTTGTTCAGTGGCTCTCTAGGGCAGTCTCTTAAAATGCTGTTTCTCATGTTTGTTCTGTGACCCAGACTCTTTCAGGGCTTTATGCTTTGTAACCTCAGCTTAGACTGCAGCAAAAGAGTGGTTCCTTTTTGCTTTGATTGTTTTGTTGAGGGTATATACATCCTATCCCTTCTTTTCAGAGAAGTCAGCAGAATTTGCTTTCCATTCCTCTCTTCTATGCTTTGTCTTCTTCATTAAAAACTTTTACAAGTCCATTCTCTTTTTATACATGTTTAATTCTGAAGTAACCATATCAAAAGAAATTACTAATGCACTTGAATTTATATCTAATAATGAAATTGAAACCTTCCTGCTGTGGTGGCCTTCAGGTCTCTGTTTTCACTCTTACTAGGAGAAGAGTTAAGCTACACATATGAAGTATTTTTCTCCATAGGTAACAACCCAGCACGACTGCAAATGAAACTAAACTCAACTCTCTTGGAGTTTTTCTGCAAAATGTCTCAATCTTGTATCCTAAAAATAACCCTAAGAAATTACTAAGTTATCATCTTTGGCCACCATGATGGAGTATTTCTGTAACACCTTGGATTTGAGAAAGTCAGAGGTTTTTCTAAGCATTATCCAGCTGGTGCAGATAATCCATTTGCAGTTTTTCAAGGTTTCAAAGTGAAAAAGTGCATGTATCCTTTCCTTCCCCTGCCCCCCTTGAGCATATATACATCCACAAAATGTACCCTTTCCACTATAATGGCAATACACAGGGGAATAAAAGTACAGCCTCAGGTGTTTTGGACCATTTGCTCAGGTTATGCTTCCAAAGTGATTTCTGTATTGCATTCTTTTTCATTTTTTCTTCCTCCATCACCTAGGTTGATCTGAACCAGGATTCATTCTTCTTCAACAAACAGCAATGTGATTAAAAAGAAAACAAACACAAAACCTCAGAGCTTGCTCTCTCTCACCAATGTTTCAATAATCCTTACATAGTCACAGTTAGACAGGTACTACATGTGAGAAATAAACTGCTGGAGCAGTAGAATGAAGCCATTTATATAAACACACTGGTAGATGCTTTGTAAGTAACATATCTTGGTGCACTGCCTTAGGCATGGACAAATGAGAAAGTGCACCTCAGTTCAGACCAACTTCTCATCTAATATTTGGTTAAATTCTGTGCCTTTTTTAGTTGTAATGTATGAATTGAGTTGCCAGTCTTCATGCTTTAAATTACCTATCAATTTACTGTGAAATGTGCTAGCAAAACATCTTGAATAGGTTTTGGATTACACAAACATCTATAGTGCTTTGCTTATTATAGAATTCTACCACACTCAATGCCATGTGCTATATCTTTGCTTTCATGCTACACCGGTGTAAACCCAAGGTATTCTTACAAAGGGAATGGAAAAAGCATTAGGCTTACACTGCCAACATGAGATCAGAGCCTTGTCCAGCTGAACCATTTTAAAGAGATAGAAAAGCTAGACGAGACTTGGAAGTGTGGTCTTAGGAGCTATGCAGAGCAAAGTCCTTCAGTCAAGTCTGGTATTTGATGAGCATCAAAATGCCCCCTGGCTCATTCCAGCAGTACCTTTTGGTTGTCCACACTATCCTAGGCCTCAAATCCCTTGACAATGGATTTGATATACTTCTAACTGCATGTGATCTGCTGATGGGTAAAGCTACTTCTCTGGAGTTTGGTCCTGAAATACACTTTGTCTTTGACACTAGGTGAGGAAAGATTGTATTACTGCATGAGCACCTTGGCTGATCCAAACTCTAAAATCCCCTCTAAGCTCGTTGCCTGTCTTTCCAAACAGCAAGGTTACTGTTCTTCTGCCAAATCGTGGATTTAGCATGTGTTTTGCCTGCTGTCAGTTTACCATAGATAATGGAGCAACATCTTCTGAGTTGACTAGTTCTGAAATACATGAGGTTCAGCACAAAGAGGGAGCTTTCTTTTGGCTATTCCTGTGCTTCAGCAATTTTCCTTCCAGGTTCACTTTTTTTCTGCCTGCACTGTTGTACTGTCAGTGCTTTGAGGGAAAGGGTTGCTCACAAGTGTATTCAGCATGTTTTTCTTTTCAATAACTGCTTGAGCTATTCTGCACTGTGTCTTTATTTTGTGGCTCTCACCATAGATTAAGAAAAAAAAAATAAAGACATGTTCCTTTGGCTCACAGCTCCAAATAAATAGTTTTTGCTGTTAATTATTTATACATCACCACAAGCTATGAAGATTGACTTTTATCTCAGCTGCTTCAGGAGTAACTTCCACAAATAAGGATGTCTTTGTCTCTATATAGGATGGAAGAGACTTATTTCATATTCACATAACCTTATTCATATTATTAATAGGTAACTCCATGATATAAGGTTCATACATGGCCTGCCAAAATTTTTACAGGCTGATACAGCCCTTGGCAAAAAAATACTTTTAAAAAATGCTCTTCACTCCTGCAAAACTTAGAGAGGAAATGCATGTCTCTCCTTTTCAAGACAAAAGCAGGATACAGAATAACTTGACTAAATCAACAGAAAGTGTACTGAAAAAAAATAGTAATATCAGATATGCCTTCAATGTAATTTTAAAGAAATAATCTTTCATTGGTGTAGGTTTTCTGGTCACCGAGACTGAGAGCAATGTGTATTAATTTTTTTTCCCCACTTTTATTTAAACGAATGCAAAGGAAAACTCTAGCTTATCAACTGCAAAAATTTCCAGTTTCATGTTGTTTCTAAGACCCTTGTGTAACTTCTTTTTTTTTCTAAAAGTACAATTACCATATGAATGAGGGCTGTTGAGAATGAAAATGATTGCTTTTGTATTAATTTTCAATGTCCTGTTTGTGCTGAGACTTTAGACAAGACAAAAAAAAAAAGAAAAGAAATGCCACTGGACATCTTGCAGAATGAACAAGATGCATAATAGGATGTGACACAATTAAATGACTTCATGGGGTTTTGTGAGGAAAGTGTTCAAGTAGACTGAGATCAAAGAGGAAATATATTCCCATTCTCTCACATCATCTATTTATAGATTTCATCTCAGACATCTTGCTGTATATTACCCACTGGCATACACTTATCTGGCCTGGCTTTGAGTCATTACACAGTGGCCCATGTCCAGGAAATTGCCTGACTGTGGTGGGATTCACTCCCTCCCAGGTTCCCTTAGGTACCAGAGCCCAGAGGTGAGACCAGCAGTCCCTTGTGGAAGGTGTCAGGAGACCCTGCACGTTTCTATCAAACAGTCCTCTCATCCAAGTGTTACATGGACTTATTTTGACACCGAGACATTCAGATTCACTCCCATCTAAACACACATGGTGTGCAGTTCGTATGTTCTGGTTGCATGGAGTTATTTGATTATGTTTGAATAAGAGCCCCTTGCTGTCAATCTCGGTTCCAAGCTCCAGCTGTTTGCTGCTGAAGTTCTCGCTAACACATCAGCACAAGTGCCCTTGTGTTTTAGAGAAGGGAATCAGCATTGTTATCTTCTGCATCTTTGTTATAGTTTGAAGGGGGCAGGCAAAATTCTTATGGCTTTTGCTGCCAGGACCCAATGAATGAGGGGTGGAGTTTAGGCCCCTGTTGTGGAAAGGGATCCGGGTGTCAGGTATCAGGTATCGGCTATCAGTATTCCCCTCCTATTTCCTGCCAGACTCTATAAAGCCAGGAGGACTGGGGGCTTCCTCTCTCTCGTTCGGCCTCTCTCTTCTGCTCGCTGCCTCGCTCCTGCACTCCCTTGCCTGCCGGTCGCCAGGTGGAGCCAGCCTGGAGGAGGCCCAGCCTATTGTTATCAGCTTCGCCACGTGGTCTGCAGCATCCGACTGCATCGGGTGCTGGGGTTTGGACTCTTTCTTTTTCCCATCAGCTTTGCAGTGAAGGACCTTTCAGCAGCCTGTATCGCCGGTCATCAGAGCTCGGGTTGTATATATTTGTATATATATATTTTCCCATTTTCCCCCACCTGTTACTCCCTTTCCCTGTGCCATTAAATTTGTTATAGTTCTAATTTCCAACCGTTGAGCCTTCCTTCTTTACTCCCCTTCTATTTTCTGGGGGGGGTATGATAGAAACAAAACTCTGTCTGGGTTGTGGCTTGCCCTGGCCGTTTGCTAAACCAGGACAATCTTCTACTTAGAACATCTAAAGTTTGTCCTTTGTACAAGTCAACTCAATGCAACAACCACCAAAAAAGCATTTGTAGTAACACCAACCAAACCAAAGGGGTGACAGAGAACCATGAACATCTGTGTGCGTTCAGTTCAACACCAGACCCCCATCCCATAGCACCAGGGAAAAGATCATTGATTTGGTCTGAAATTCAAGCTCAAAATACTGAGGGCAAAAAGGCAGTGTACTCTGATTTCTTTCACAGAAAGCACTGCTCTAGCTTAAATTGACATGTTCAGCACAAAGATTGGATTGGTAAATTGAAGTTTCAATTTACTATTTGCCAAACACCAATGTGGAAAATTAATGATGAGGAAAATTGGCTATCACTCTTTCCCATTAGCAGCCACCACCGTGTTTCAGAATATCTTCACAGAGACTGTTTGTCTGCAACCTGCGTGTCAGCCTGGTGCAATAAGCCCACACCAGCTGTATGTACCTTACTGGGCCTGTCTCTGTGTGCTGTGCCTTTTGCAGGCGCTGGCACTGGTACAAGTCCAGATCAAGATGATGATGTGATACCAGTGTTCAGAGATAAACAACTACAGAAAATGCTAAGAAATAGAAAATCCGGGCATTTAATCCCCAATTCTCAGAGGTGGCAGATGCAGCTGTACAAAACCTCAGTGATGTTTGGTGGTGGTGGTTGTGGTTGTGGTGGTTTTCACTTCACAGTAACCACAGTCAAGGAAAATCAACTTGGTTGCTTAATGTTGCTCAGTGTGGCTGCTCCTGTAATTGAGCTCCACAGGGATTACACAAGGCCAGGGCCTGCTGTGGACACTCATGTGGGGCTTAAAGTAGTCTGAATTTGCTTTAAATTATTTTAGGAATTAGTATAATCTGGTTTAAATATATACCTTCTGTGTGACATTCTTCTATGCAGAGCAGGTTTCAGCCATCTTTTGGAGATAGGAAGGACACTTCATTGCTTCTCTGCCCTTCCTTCCCATCAGGTCTTACAAATGTATCTGCACCTTACTGGTGCAAAGTGAGTCTAGAGAAGGGCAACGAGGCTGGTGAGAGGGCTGGAGAACAAAGCTTATGGAGACTGGCTGAGGGAACTGGGGTTGTTTAGCCTGGAGAAGAGGAGACTGAGAGGAGACCTTATTGCCCTTTACAACTACCTAAAAGGAGGTTGTAGCGAGGTTGGTGTTGGTCTCTTCTCCCCAATTGCTGATAACAGGACGGGAGGAAATGGCCTCAGGTTCCATCAGGGGAAGTGTAGGTTGGAGATTAGGAAGAAGTTCTTTACTGAGAGGGTGGTTGGGCACTGGAATGGGCTCCCCAGGGAGGTGGTGGAGTCACCATCCCTGGGGGTGGTCAAAAAACAGGTTGATGAGGCACTTGAGGCCATGGTCTGATGGTCTAATGGCTAGGAATATGATGGGATAAAGGTTGGACTTGATGACCCTGGAGGTCCCTTCCAACCATAATGATTCTATGATTCTATGATTTTATGATTCTACTGTGCCTCTGTAGTGACTCCCAAAATGAAATGAATTAGAGAATTACGTATCTAGTGGTAAATTGCAAAAGATGCAAATGCCCTTGAGCACAGAGATAATCCACCAAGACAAGTTAAGAATCTGGCTCAGAGTTCAACAGGACTTGACTAGGAAAACGCCATTTTTTATATTTTCAGAGTGATTCCATGGATGTGAAAGACCTGAAAATAGCTTCCTGTGGGAGCATATTGGACAATAAAGTGGATATAAGTGGATATATATGTAAGTGGATATAACCACTACACTTGGTTCTGGCCCCTTAATTTCTGAAAAATAATTAAAAGTGTAGTTAATTTTTGTTTCTCTCTTCCCTGAAGTCAATTTTCCTCACAGTCAAGCTATGGTCCATTGAGCTAACCACTGACTACATCTGTGCTCCTAACAGTTTGTCCTGGGAGAATGGATTCATTCAGCTGTCTGAAGCAGTGCCCATGTCTAGCTTCAGGAAAACAAATCCATTCTCCTGGTTATTTCCAAACTAACAGACCAGACTGGTACTCCTCATCTCGACGACTGGTTGCTATCTAGATGATAGTTTTCTCCTTCTTCTGACTGGCATTTGATTATTGTGTATGTGTGAGGACAACCTTACTGCTACCCTGTATTTTGTAAGTTGCTTTAACACAGTTGGCAGAGGTAGGCAAGAAGAGAGAAGTGAACTGAGTGCTGCTGACAAACTTGGACAAGCTCTGGCATTGAATATACAGAGGAACCCAAAGCAGTTACAAGAACAGGTCTTCCCCCAACTACCTAAGCCAGAGCTTGACAACACAGGCACGTTTAAACAGCCTTGGAGGCAGATGTGGACGTTCTCGGATGTGATTGGGATCCAAGTTGCTGCTGTCAGCATGGCATGGGTCCAAGCTCATTAGCTCTGCTGTGTTAATGCAATAGCACAACTTTTCAATTCAAGCTGCTCCTCACACATGTCCTGTGGCTCTGTGAGCAGGGACAGCACATTGGCCTCTCTCCTTGCGACAGGCAGTGTGGATGCACCAGAGTTCCTGGCTGGGTCAGGAGTAGCAGGTTGGGAGAGCAGAGCTCTGACCTGGGCAGCCTCATGCAGAATCAATGCATGTTCTGGGGCCTCAGCAGCTGCTGGGCATGTTTCAGCACCACAGACTATGATGGGACACAAAAGGGATTATTTCTGATTTATTTCTTTACTGTGGGAAATTAATGTCCTAGCCTCACTTGGATCTGTTACAGAATCACAGAATCACAGAATCTAAGGGGTTGGAAGGGACCTCGAAAGATCGTCTAGTCCACCCCCCCTGACAGAGCAGGGTCACCTAGAGTCCATCACACAGGAACGCATCCAGGCGGGGTTTGAATGTCTCCAGTGAAGGAGACTCCACAACCTCTCTGGGCAGCCTGGTCCAGTGCTCTGTCACTCTCACAGTGAAAAAGTTTTTCCTGATATTTACATGGAACCTCCTATGCTCCAG
>VZRW01006953.1:180854-208978 GCA_013398125.1 Aegotheles bennettii
TAACCCAATCCTCATCTACCAAGGCAAACCCCTCCTTTATCCTGACTTCTTCTGGGGCTTTAGGGATCAGGGGCTCCTGGGGAAAGCCTGCAGGAGTAAAGACAGAGGCAAAGAAGGCATTCAGCACCTCTGCCTTCTTTCTATCCTCTGTCTCTAGGGCACCCACCTCATTCATCAGTGGGCCTATATTGCCTCTAGTGTTAGTTTTATTTGCTATGTATTTGAAAAAGCCCTTTCTATTATCCTTGACCTGACTTGCAAGGTTAAGTTCCAAGGAGGCCTTGGCTTTCCTAATTGCCTCTCTACATCCTCTGACAACCGTCCTATATTCCTCCCAAGTGACCAGCCCCTCCTTCCATGATCCATAGATTCTTTTTTTCCACTTGAGTTTGCCCAGCAGTTCCTTGTTTAACCATGCCTGTTCCTTGTTTTGATAAAGATTTTTTTTCCAACTAGTTGCCCTTGACCATGTTTATGGCAAGTTGTGGATATTTTGTTTTAACTATGAATTGAAGCACATTATGCAGCCATTAAAATTCAGTTTTGTCTTTGACACTAGGAAAGTATTAAATTGTCCTCATCCTTGATAGAGTTTAATTTTTTTTAGTCTATCAGTGTTTCTCAGACAAGTCAAGTGTCACATTGAGGCATGATTTACATATGCATGAAATTATTTGTATTCAAAAGCATTGTTTAATGTTTTCTGGACAGTTTTTCATACTAATAAATGTTTAACTCAAGAGACTATGCAGGTAACCTGGAAAATGAAAGCCCACCATAATTTTTGCAAAATCCTGCTTGTAACTCCAAAAAATTAAATAAATGAGCTCTAAATTATTGCACTTCTTTGTTTTATTGAACAAGTTGCTTGCACAGCAACGAAATACACTTTTCACAAGAAAATAATTAGGAATGTCTTTATTTCTCAGGAGCATATTTATTTTCCTTCTGCTCCTCGTCTGTAGATCAAACAGATATTGGATGGTTATTTTCAAGTACTAGCAGGGTTCAGTTTTAAGTTTGATTTACAGTAGCATTTTTCATGCATTGAAAATGTGCACTTGTGCTCCTCTAGCTAAATTAAATTTTGATTTTCAATTTATGTATTTGTCAATCAATAAATATGTTTGATGGCAGCAAATAGACTCTGTTTTTGTAGTAAATAGACTTTCATTTTTGTATGTTAAATACTGAGTGCAGAGTTCGACTGGTTATGGAAGAGCCTGGAGTCCTTGCTCTCCTCCGTGGAGGCTGTATGAATTTTAAAGAACTAATGGATACTGCCAGGTACTACCCTGGTGACTGCCAGTGAAGCCTCGTGTCTGCACCTGCCAGAGCCCCACTGGATTTGCAGGGACTGTGACTGAGGCCGTGCTGCCCGAGCTGACTGTGGGGCCTTTACTCTTACACCTGCTAATCTCTCCCTGTGCAAGCCTCAACCCTGAAAAAAAAAAGAGCAGCTCACCCAGGTGTCTTGTCCATCCAGCCTTACTCTGAGCCACCAGTAATAGGTCCATGAAAGAAAGACAAAATGCCCTCTGTTGGACTGGAGTATAAGGACTCTGTAAAGATTTTTGCAAAGTAACAGAATCCTGGGATGAGCATGACCAGACGCCTCTGTAATGCATTCTTGGTGCATGATTTCTATTTTCTAAAGAACTCTTCAAATTAGACAGGGGCAAACACGAAGGAAAATCAGTGCTATTTTGGACTGATTCTGGTTTGAATGGCTCTAAGTCCTCAGCCTCCAGGCACAAAGTAACCATGGACCCAAAGCTATAAAGTAGTGGGTGTTTTTCCTCATGGCTTTTAGCTGATTTGTGGTTTTATGTTATCATTTCACAAATAATATATCTTAATAAAATCATTCTTTCCTCTAAAAACTGAGAGGGGAAAAGGGGAGACATGTGAAGCACCCCCTTTGGAAGACTAAGAAAATCTCTTCAGAAGGTTCGGAAAGAGTGCTGCAGTGCTGGTGAGGAGTTGGTGCTTTGGGAAGGACTCTTTCTTTCTTTGCCTCTTTGCCAGCAGGTGTTAAACTTAGGCCTCCTGGCCTAAGTTTCTCTGGGTGGAGCAGTGCCAGATAGCCAAGGTACGCCAGAGCACCTGCATGGGTGCAGCAAGGCCTGGGTCAGGGATGCTCAGGAAAGCACAGTAATGTGCATGCTGGTCCCATACAGATCCCAGCCCAGACCCGTTGTCACTTTACCATGACAGACATTTCTGACTTTGGGCTGGGACACCAAGAATTCTCAGGGAAATGAGGGGAAGAGGGAGTAGTGCTGCAAAGCATCTTGGCTGTGAAGACATTGTGCTGTGCTAAAGGAAAAACCCTGAACTGTTCCTTGCACCCTAAGAAACTTTCTGAGCCCAATCCATTTTAAAGGGAAAACAAGAAAACCAAAGTAGTTTAAAACATGTAGATTAACAAACTTGTCTGTGACCCTGTCTAAAGGCATCCCCACCATGCATCATTCTGGTTTATGGTTGGATCTTCTGACAAAAACTCTCATCTCAGGAGATTTCTCACATGGAATCAGGGCTGCTGGGAAGTTCTGTGGTTGGTGATACCTTTGCACAATGTGTTTGAAGAGCCATTTTAGAAACAGAATGAACATTTCCCAGCACAGAATTTGAGGAAGAGGTCTGTGTGGATCCTTGGGAGCAAACAGCTTGTTCCCAAGCTGATTCCACTGACTGGTGGAAAGCATGAGAGTTGTTTTCTCTGTTTGATGGAGCACGAGTCTTCCTTACTTGGTTGTGACTAACTAATCGCTACTATGGCTAGTAGTTAAGTGTAAAAGTAGCCATTATAAGAAAGCTCAAGCATCCTTATTGTTCATCAACACAGAGTTCTTCACTACATTTGCTGCAGAGGCACTCCTGAGGTTCCCAGACTCAAGCCTTTCCTTATAAGGCTTGTAGGGAAATTCCTTGCTTAATGAATTCTCTCACATTGGAGGGTTCATAGAACAGTCCTTAATGCAATACATTCACCTTCAATAGGCTGGATGGCTTTATAGATTGCATGGTGTAAATGTCAGAAGACTGGAGAGTGGCAAATGGGACAAAAAAGCAGGTGCCCTGCTCAGAGAACCCAAAGAACCATTTCCTACAATGCTGACCTCCACAGGGGCACTTGCTGCTGCAGGAGGCTGAGCAAGTTGGGCAGGATTCCTTATGGATCCACAGGCTAGCCAAATTCATAGAGAAAAACATTGCTGACCATTGGACAAACTGGGTTCACACAACCTTCTGTACAAGATATGAAAACTGATTTTAGGTATCTGTCTTAAATATCCACTGGACTAGAGGGATCTTTGGTCTGACTCTGGGTAGCAAAGCCCATAAGGATATTTAGAGGGTGTATATGTACATAGGTCTGCTGCAGGTTGCCATTCATAGTGTGAAGAGATAGTCAGGGCAAGGGGTCTCTAGATACATTCAAAAGGTCAGACTGGGCACTGTATAGATTTTGCCAGAATCACACATATTTATGTATATATACATATGATTAAGCTCAGCTACCTTCAGCAGCCACAATTCAATCTGCATTTGCAATTATATTGATTTTGCATGTAAATTAGGTACCTGCTTTGCGCATACACTCACAGACCTATTTTTTTCCTTGTGATTGACAGAAAGTGGGGGCCTCCTTTCAGAAGCAGGTTAGTATTAGAGGAGAAAAATGCCAAAAGTAAAACCTCTTAAAAGCCTTTTATTTGGTTGCCTTCCAAGCCACAACAGCTGCAGCGGGTGATTAGCTACATGTGGTGTCACTTGCATTTTTAGCCAGCTCTATTCTGTTTGTTTTCTCTCTCAGATATTTGTCCTTGCTGAGCCTACAGTTTCATGTGTCCCATGTGGACTCATCACTACAGCCATTTCCCCTGGAGGGAAAGAAGTCAGACACCCATGAAGGGTGACCTTCTGCCCTTCCATGCCTCATGGTGTCTGTCACCTTCCCCACTGTGAGTTCACTGAGCTTTGCTCCACAGAAAGCACAATTAAACACGGGCATCTCCACACCCCTCTCTTCAGGTGAGACCTCTTTGGAAATGTATTCGGTGGCCCCTGGAAGCAGATGGCAAGGCAAGCACTGCCTGTCTTGGGGTAGGAGGGAGGAACACTGTGGCACTTGTGACCTGACTGCAGTCAGAGGATTCAAGGGTAGAGGTGGCATTCAGGGTCTCTGAGCTGCACCCTAGCTAGTTGTACTGCATGGTAAAAGGTGATACTATCACCTTGAAGAAGAGGTTAAAGCAGTTCCCTTATCATCACAAGTACTGGCTCATTGTCCAGCCTGGGTTTCTTACCCCACATCCATTCCTTTCTTCAGGCCAATATACTTCTACAGTGTTTCATGGTTACAGTCATAATCTCCTTTAAAAAAAAAAGAAGCTTTAAAAAGCTCCAGGAGACTGGATGGGACTGGGCATCCAGAGATCTGGGCTGGGAAGAGCACTTAACTTGTTAGGAGTTTTCTACCTCTGAGAAGGAAACCACATACAACCCCTTGCCCAGGATGTTCTGAGCCCTTTGGAAGCTATGAGAACACCAGTGCCAGTTAGACTGCAGCAGCCAAAGCTGCACTGGTCCCAGGGTACCATCAGGCCTCAGACATGACAGCAGTGCTAGCATCACCAAAGTCCCCTGTATGTGCCCAACACCTCTGAAAGATAAAACTACACCCTGCTGTTTGTACCCAGTCAGCATTCCCTGCTGCAACCTCCCCTACGACTGTGTCGGGACATGGAAGTGGTAGGTGAACTGTGTCAAAATGACTGTGTATGTGCACTGTTGCTCAGTTTGCTCATGGATTGATGGAGCTTGCAAAGTTTGATGTCCAAACAGTACAGCAGTTGTGTGGAAGCAAGCTTGTCAGTCAAGTCCTGTATTATTTTTACCAGGGTAACTCTTTGACTCTTTCAAATTGCTGTGCTTTTCAGTTCATTCTTCTTTAAATGAAGTGACAGGCTACTGCTTTAAAAAGTGGTATAATATCCTGATTTATTCTCCTACTTCAGCCTGTCTTTCACAGCCACACCATGGCTTTGTTCACTCCATCCTTTTTCTCTGTGACTATGAAATCCTGTCACTGCTGAACAGAGAGCAGGATCCTCTTCTCCACAGCAAGGGTATATTTGAAAACATGGCTATTTAATGACACTTCCATCACTGAAGAAAAAACTTCTATTTCAACTTTGGTTCAGTTCAGAGAGCTCCACATTTTTACAGTTCTTTTTTCAACTGAACTTCTCAGCACAACCCCCGCTGCACTTATACTTACAGTCACCCACTGCTCTATTAACATCTCATTAAACTGCACCCCAACAGTGGCTTTCTCCCTACTGCTGTAAGGCAAACGTTTGGAGTATAATTTATATTTGCATAGCTCCACTCATACAGACATCTTAGATAAGAAGTGGTCAGAACAAACAGTAACATCTGCCCAACTCATCTGAGGTGGCAGGAGGAAATTTGGTGGGCACGACTCGAGACACAGGGATGGCCAGAGACTGACTTGCAGGCTGGTGCTGATACTTACTCTATGGAAAAAAGTGTCACTATAAAGTTTCTAAGGGCATCTCGCTACACCTATATTAAATTATTTCACATTTCAGCTTCACTTATCATTACTTACTGATCTAAAAAATGTTTAATGGATTTCCTTTAGAGGCCCTAATGTTTCAGACAATTAATAAACAGCGAATGTTTGTGCCAGCACTGCCATCTTCTTCCATGCTTCCATGACTGCCATGCACACAAGTCTGGGGCAAAGAAGCACAGCAGTACCCACCTGTGGCAAAGAAAGTAAGAACTACCAGCGCCCTGCAGGCACAAATATGCTCTGCAGTTCTGTCTCACTATGGACAGACAGACTGACAAGTAAACACCTCCCCTCACGCACACCTGCCTTTCCTACTTTTGTCTGCTCATGAGCAAAACTGATGTAGCTGTGAGTGTGAACTCCAAGTTAACAATTGCCACTATCCAAGAACACCACAGATTCTGGTGCCCAGCAGAGGCCATAGGTTTAACTGGGGGGTTGGGGAATCTTTTTCTTTTACAGAAGGGCCTTTAGGAGCTTTACTTAGCTTTCTATAGCTCCTGCACCTTTTTACAGTAGCCAAACTGTTACAGCAGAGTACCTGCAAAACCAAGGAGAACGTAAAACTGGTCAAAGCTATCCAAAGGCCTTACAACTGATGGATGGCAATGCCATGCCAGGCAGTGCTGGGATCACTGACAATGCCAAACTCCATTTACCTTGGCTTTGCCCTGCCACAAGCTGAGCACAGTGTTTTGTATGTGAAGAACCCTTGTGCTCTCCACAGAATCTCAGTGCTTTCTGTTGTGCGTGTCCTGCAAGGCTGTCCTACTAGGTCAGAGTGTGGAACCTGTTCCAGGAGACTGGTGCTGTTTGGCTGGTTATATGCAAATGGTTACATAGAAATTAAATCCCTCGTACAAAACTTGAAGATTTTTTGGGGTTTCCTGTTCCTAAGTCACTGCTGCCCATTAGGCGTTACGGTTTGAAAAACGTGTGTGGCATGAAGGCCTCATCAGCTGATCTTCAGAACATGGAATTAATCTAACACAGGGAGATTTCTGTAGAAATTAAACCCTAGGAAGCATTTCTTTTGCAAAGTCCTATGTAAAGGGCCACTGCTTCCACTGGAAAAGTTAACAGGATTTATATTCAAAGCTTTCTCTTCTGCTGCCTGCCTTCTAAGCTGTTCTGGCTTTGCTTCCAGCTCTCTCTCCTTGCATCTGTAATGCTTAAGCTTTCCTAATTCCTTCCTCTGTTATTCTGGCCTTCCCTGCAGCGATCTCATCTGCACGGGAGTGAAGCTGCCTCAACGCCTCAGGAATCCTAAAGAGCAGGCAGTCCCTTAAAAGAGCATGTTTTATGAAGGAGCCAATTCCATTGCTATCAGACATGAATGAGAGGTTGCCTTCCTCACTTGTTACCTCTGAAATCACCACAAACAAATGTGCTAAAAAAGCCAAAGGAACAGAAAAAAAAAAAGGAAGCACTAAAATATTTTGACTAGAACAGTTAGTGGTGAGGGTATGTGGGATTACAGTGCCTCCAAAGGACAAGATTTTCTACCATGGAGAGTGGGTCAATGTTTGTTTTCTTCTTCAGTTTGACATTTTCTAATACTGATCAGGTCTTTGTCCGTTTTCCTTTTCCTCCTCCTTTTCCTCAGTCACTTCCATCTGCTGAAAGTACCAGAGAAGGAAGAAAGCTACAAAAGCTGGGATCTCCCATTCCATCTCATGTGATTTTCAAATGCTTCAACTTCGATTCTTGCAGAAAAAAATAGTTTATAATTATGGAGTTATTTCAGCCAAATACGTTCGTGTGCATTAAATCCTCTAATCTCTTATAGGCTCTAGGGGATGCCACAGACAATGGGTGTCACGGATGGGTACACTGGAGCTGTGAAGGAAGGCAAGCTGTACAGTTGAGATTATAATGCCAGTATCTTAGACTCCTGCTCCTTTGTGGGACTTTAATTCCTTTTCAGAGCATGAGCTAGATTGAGGGGGAAAAGCCCCACCTTTCACAGTTTTAGATGCAGTTTGTAATACCAAAGACCACAAAAAGTAGGGCAATGCAGGGCAAAACACAGTGAGAAGCAAAGGCATAGGACATTGACTTTAGCACCTCAGCACCAGAGAGCAGAATATTTCCCTCCTGTTTCATTTTGACTTGATTTGACAACTTCGTTTCATCCTCATGTCACAGGAAATCACAGTCCAATTTTTGTATAGTGTTGGATATTTAAAAGCCCTATATATGTTTTGCATGTTTTGCTTCAGAATAGAACAGAGTTAACATTTATAGGCTTTGCCTAGCAGGGGATGCCTAGAGCACCCAAACTCCCTGTTCAGTGTCCCCCCCATAATTAAACCAAAAATGGTTAGGTTTTACTATTCCTGTGTTCTTTTGCCTTTTCACTTGACTGAGCATTACTGGATGCTGTCTCTCTGTCAGTCACATTTCACCCTATCCTGCTGCCTCTAGCCCCTTTGGTCTACAAAGTATTTTCTCACCACTTTAAGCAGAAACTGTGAGATCTGTATATTGGCACATTTCTTAGAGCTTTATGCAGTAGTGGCAGTGGGCTGCATCCTACATGCAGCTGCTGAATATCTTTATTCCCTTCTTGAAGGCAAAGGAAGTTACAGACACTCAATAATTTCAGCGGATGTTCAGAATTTTGCATAATCACATCCATTTCTAATGCTTCCAGCAAATGTTTCCATGAATGTGGTTGCATATGTATGTATGAATACATATAAATGTGTGCAGGATCATGTGCACCTGCATGTATATATGCACATGTTTTCTGACTGGAAAATTTTGCTTTATAAATAAGTTTCTCTCAGCCGTGGGAAAAATATTAAAAATTCTCAGTCCTTTAAACAAAACTGCATTCCAATCATATTCCGTCAGTTTATTTTTTAAATCACTAAAATAACCTCTGATTTAATTTGTGATGTGAATAGAATAACTCATTTCTACACCATCCTTCATGTGAGTAGCTCAGAGCCCCTGTAGTGCAGTTGTCAGTGTGCTCAGGTAAGCTGTGCCCTAGACAGGGTCACTGAGGATGCTTCACTTCCTGATGAAGTCCATTTCCTTCTCTAAGACAACAAGGGATTACAGCATTGTTACGGCTTCCCTTTGGCATGTCAGAGAAGCTGCAGGATTTTACGTGGTTTCAACACTGTGAAGGGAAGTAAAAGACAGAGGCTAAAAGACAGAAATGACCTAATATCCCTCCTTGGATTGAGTTAAATAGCACAGGACACTGCACCTGTATTGTTAGAGTGGGGCTGCATCCATCCCTACGTGGAGATATAAGGATTTATTCACATAGAATCCTGTAAAAGTGTAAAAGTGGGTCCAAGGTAAAGTGAGAATTTTGGATTTATGTCCACTTCAAAAACATGGTGACTTAAATATTTGAAGGAAAAAGGAAAGCAGGTTATTTTCTCTGTTCTAATTTCTACATTCTGCCACCAGTATGTATTGGTCATATTAGTGCAGAGTACCATATATGAGGGTTGTTCTGCAAGGAACCAATAAGGTAAATGCAATCCGAAAGGGTCAGAGGCAGGCAGCAAGTCGGGGTAAGGCAGAGAGCCTTGCCTGGACACGTGTTTCAGTAGGGCATTCCAAGGGAAGAGCCTTTACACGGAAGTGCCCTTAGGATGATGTCCTGAACCCTTGGCTTAGTAAATAAAGAGAAAAGATAGAAAATCAAGCAATGAAAGTATCTTCCCATCATGACACGGTGCAAACCGGTGTGTCAAACACAAGGAACACTGAGAAAATCAAAGGCAAGAGGAATCTGTCTTTTTCTCCCATCATTTACAGTGGTTTTTGCACTGACATACAGTGTATCAAATGAGTGACGGCTGTGCCTTCAGCTTTCAAGATCTGTCTCGTTCTTGCTGCCAGAAGCAGTAATAGCCCGTTCCAGCTCACTGCTAATTTAAACCTTCCAGCCACAGCGACAGCAGCAGAAAGAACAGCTCCTGGCCAGACCCGTGTGTGCATACATGAAGCAGTGTCTGGGCGTGTGTGTGAAACACAGATTGGGTGTGTGTGGGTGTGCACAGAAATCCATGTATATTTTTAAAAATTCCACATTTTGTGGAACTTGCAGATAGGAGTGACAGAGCAGGCAGGAATATTTGCTGGTACAGTGTGAAAAGAACAATGCAAGTATCTCAGAAGCCACTTCCATTGCTTGAAAGAGTGTGTGATAGCTCAGAAACCTTTGCTGCATTTGGCAGCAGATTTATCCGTGTCTGTATTTGCCAGCACTCACCCCAGTCAGAACATGTTCCCATACATTTGTTCTAGATTCACCATTTTCACACGCAATAGCAGCTTTCAGTGGTACGTGGAGTCCTCTTTCAAGAATGAGTGAAGGTTTCTGTGGGCAGCTGGAGAGTCCACGGGGGAGGATCAGTTCTGTTTATTGACAGTGTGCTGAGGCTTAGTAATGCCAAAGGAAAAATATTAGCAAGTGTAGGGAAGGTTTGTTGAACAAAATGTGATTTCCCTTGACTTCATGTTCCTCGCTGCAGTTCTGCATGTAGCTGCCATCACCTATTTTCTTTACAGTTAATGCCACAGGGGGCTGGGCCTTACACTGCTACTGTGTAAACTCGATCACTCCAATGGTGTCTTGATGCTGTACTTCAATTTCAAGCATCTCTGGATAACGGAGCTGAGCAAACTGTCCTTTTCCAGCTAAGATGAGTAGCAACGGGGTTTTTCTAGAATAAAATATGTTCCCTGCAGTGAATATTGTCTCCTAATTGTAATTTCTACTTACAACTAGTCTGTTTACAGAAATCTTATATGAATTATCTGAAGATAGAAGGGAAATATTTGAAAATAAAATCCCTGATAAACACTAATAAAATTTTAAGATTGCAGTTGAGAAGGTTTATATGCTTCTGCTAAGTGATTCTGTACATTATTCTCTTTCAAGATACATTTTCTGAAGAAAACAGTAACATTGATTCATATATTGTCCCTTTCACTACAATCATGTACTCTCTACTCTAACAGCTTATTGTCTGGCTGGAAAACATGAAATGCCCAGATAGATCATCATTAGCCCTGAAGAATTTTTGAAACATTCTTCCCCACTCCCTACTATATAAGTTTAAAGTCAGGATGTGTTCCGATTTCCAAGGGATGGTATTGTCTTATGCAGTGTAAATATTTAAAAATATTTATTCAATAGAGTTGTAAATACTGTATTAGACCAGGAGTTTTTGTTCTATAGAACACCTAAGAAAACTAAAATTTCTTGTATCAGCACCACAAAAAAATCTTTGGAGCTGAGGTACAGCAAGTCTTGCAGTTGCTTATGACCATACAGCCATGGCTTTTTCCAATTCAGGAAAGAACTGCTGTAAGACAAATATTTGCTCATTTTTTTTGTTTGTTTTTTTCACCTGAAAATTCATCTCATACAATTGATGTGACCTCCCTTTTTAGCAGCAAAAGATTTCTCTCCTTTGGTACTGGTCTAACTATTGAATCAACAGCCCATACTGCTATCTGCTGTCAGGAGAGCTTGGTACCGGCTGTGCCATTAGGTCAAGTCACAATTGGCCTCTTATCTTTTACCAAAATAAATTAATTAATAAATTCTCTCAGCCAGACTAAGATTTGTCTCAATTTTCCTATATAAATGTTTCTATATCAGATAGTCAATGGGACTTTCTTTGCAAGGAATAAACAATCTTTTTCAGGGCAGGTTTTCTTTGGACCTATTTTAGACATGACTCAGGATGACACGAATTGGTTCCTAAACTCTGTTAGGCTACTTACATGAGGTTTGCACTGATTCTAAAGGGTTCCTGGGTGATTCTTCACATGGAGATTCCTACATTTAGTAGATCAATTCCCTCATTTGTCTCAGAAGCAGCATCTTGCGTTCTCTTTGCTGTGTGTATGAGAATGCCTTTGCTTTGGATAAAGCAAAAACTGAGCAATTCAGAGGCACTGTTTTTCCTATCAGAGGCACTGTTTTTCCTAGGCTTAGTTGTCTTATATGTGGTTCTTATGATCCCCAGATGGTATGAAACTAATAAACAAATGGAAAAAAACCCAGAAAACCCACTAAAGCACAACTGAGTCACAGAGGTGTGAGAGTAATAACCTACCATCTTTAGTATTTTTACTGATGAAACCTGCCCATGCAATTGCCATGGCTGATGCTGGTTAACGACATAGGTCATTCAACCAAAATCCTGCCCTCTGTAGTTCTGTATTTCATGGGTTTATTCATAGTTGGAATTTGTTCATAGTCTGAATTTGTTCATGAGAAGCTTGTATGGAAGAGAAGAAAATTGTACTCAAAAATAGGAACCATAAGAATGATTGTTTCATGCCATGAGAAACAGCCTTTCCCCAGGCAGCACCCATTGTATTCGCCCTGAGCCCATCTGAAGTTCAGCATATATCACAATATCTCTAAAATTTAAAATACTCCAGACTCACTAGTGGTTTAGTTAAAGTTCATCTTGGTAACTTGAACAATATACTATAAAATAAAGAACAGCTCCTATCCTTTCACAGTTTACAGTCCTTAAGGGACATTAGGATTTAAGCAGCAGTTTCAGATACAGATTTTTAGAATATTCTTTTTCCTTACCTGATTCTCTGATGAAACTTTCATTAGAACTGCTTCCTGCATACTCCATCTTCCACAAAAAATATCATTTTCCAGTGCCTATTCCTAAGTAACTGTCAAGCCAGCAAACAACGTTCCCAAATTAGAAAGGCGGGGTCATTTTTCAGAATTTTATCGTACACTAATATAAAGTAGCATTTAAATTTTCACCTGAATGAAGTAATACATTCACTGCTCTTTATTCCTAAGCCACACAGAGAAAGGAGAGAGACATTATTCCCTATGGTGAGGCCCTTTAGGCCTTAATAGTCCTGCTCAGCTTCACCTGGCACCTCCACCCACATCCTCTGCCCATGGGCCCAGGAGCTCCATGACGGGACACTCAGGAACATGGTTTAGTGGTGGACTTGGTAATGTTAGTTTTACAGTTGGGCTTGGTGGATCTTTTCCAATGGAAATGATTCTATGATTCTATGATTCTGTTTAAGCTCAGCTTAGGCATAGGAGCTGTAGCTTGTAGGAGTATGAATTCCTAGCTCAGCCACAGCCATGCCTATACCAGGCAATGGACCTGGTGGTCTTTATTTGTTAAGCTCTCACTTAGCTTGATCTCAGAACTCTCATCACCATGAACTTACCTGATCATCTGGTCTCTTGGTTGACTGGCTGCCATCCCCAGCTCTGCCCTGCTTGTCTTGCCCGGGTACTGTGGGGCTGATGAGGGCCCTGCCCTGTTGGCTGTGCTGTCTCTGTGGGCTCCCAGCTCTCAGGGAGCAGCTGGACCTTGCTGTGCACTGATGCTCCTCATGTTGAGTGTTGTCCCTCTATAACAGAAAGAAACAGAGAACAGCTATACACACAACTTTCTAGTAGAAGCTCTACTAAGATAAACAGACAAATCTTTGGGGTAAAACTATGTGAACACCAGGTAGTTTTAGCTTAATGCATATGTGACTGGAAGCACCATGTATAAACTGTTATTTTTCAGTTCCATCTCTTAGAGATATTGTTGTGCTCCACAACAGGATGAGCTAGAAACTCCAGCAACTATTCTGAATAATGTTGCCATTGAAATTCCTCTATCCAGGCCAGCTCAAGACGACGAAGAAGCCTCTGGTGACCACACTGTGTGCTTTTGCTGTAGGCCAGTTCCAAACAGGGAACCTCAGTATTTGCATTGGCTTGATCACATATAAACATATGGGCTTACTGAAAGGAAAGGTTTCCCTCAGTGACAACAAAGAGTGTGGTGGATATACTCACCTGCCTGAAGTTAGAGCTTGCTGTCCCTCTGTGTTTGAGTGTGAGAGCCCTGTGCCTGAAGGAAGGCAGCAGCTCTGCTTGAGGGGAGGCAGCTCTTGAGCCTTTCTGCAGCACAGGGGTGTGCAGGAGGTTTGCTGAGGCCCCTGGCATCTCAAAAGCATTCAGTATTGGTCTGTGGAGTGCATGTGTGTTCACTGGTACTGACTCCATTGGTTTTGCTGTCTGGAAGATCATCACCAGTTAGTGTGATGGGAAGGATGAAGTCCAGCTTCAACTGGAAGTCTATTACTGACTCCTCAGATTTCCCCATCCAGCTCAAAAACTTCTCACATTTTTCAGACTATTGCAAATTTAATGGGTTTTTCCAAAAGGTGGGCTACCTATGATGGTTTTCTATCTTCCCTCCCTTTAATCTACAAGGTCCATATTAACCTTTGTGGGATTTCTGTATTGTGCCATAACTAACAGTTTTTTGTATTTGATTTCTCAGAACTTCTAAAAAAGGACAATAATACCAGATCTATTTGAAGTATTTAAAGGTAGGGGTTTGTTTGTTTCCACTGGATAAGAAATTAAACCAGAGAAACAGATGGAGTTAATAAAGAGAGAGGCAGGGGGAACATAAAGGAAAAAGGCCATCTGAAAGGGTATTGCACTGAATCTGAAGCTATGCTGTTCTGCCCTGCAGAGAAATTTTAGCAGTTTTCTGCAAAGCTAGTTTGATGAGCAAGAATTATTTTGGGGTTTTTTGATAGATGTGAGCTGGTGTGTCTCAGTAACTCACAGGTGTCTACCTATTCCTGGGACACAGTGTAGCCAGCCCTCCAGATACTGCACGGGGAGCAGGCAGCCTTCCAATGCAAACAAGGAGCTGTAAGCAGTGGTGATTAATTCATCGACCCAACAAACCGGAAAGCTGGATCTCACTGAATGGCTCATTAACCCAAACCATATTAAGCTGCTAACACTAGTTAAAGTCACATATAATAGTGACTGACACTAAAGGGAACACCAACTGGCACATTCACCCCTTATTCACTCTTTAAATACTTGTGCCTGAATAACCTGATGGAGCGTGGAGGGGTACATAGGCTCACTTGGAGAGGGTCCCTCAGGAACGTGTAGAAACTCAAATTCAGGCTTTCACCTCTGCAAAGCAGAGCTACATCAGATATGCTCTGAATGCACACACAAGTCCTAGGAGATCAAAAACACCCCACATGCCAGTCAAGCATGTCTCTACCCCTTACACACACAGTGAATTAGGGTTTGCATTAGAAGCCTGTGAGAGTTACCCATGGCATTTCTGCGCTTCCCTTAACTGTGGCCAGAGCAGCCAGGAAGAGTGGGTTAGCTGCATTAAATGGTGATTATTCCAGTTGCTATCCATGGCTGTGTTCCAGCAGTTATAAGCCATTGCTCGGGGCAGAATGCCAGTTCTTCTGCAATTATTTCTTTACCACTCCTGTTTGCAGCTGAGTTGATACAAGACTTGACAAGTGGTATATACTTTTGGTACATAACTGAACTGAAATGCAGTTTAAAATAAATTCTTCTAGAACACCTCTCAGAACAGCTTCTAGACTTGTTTTTTGTGCTAGATTTTCCATAGACCTGTCTGTTCAGGACAATGAATTTACTTTATTTATTCTGAGAATCTTGTGCCTTTGTCTTCTGTACCTTTGGATAAACATTACTCTGTGTCGTGAGGGAAGTTTAAAAACATTTTATTTCCCTTTCATCTAGGGGGATATTCTATATCCCTTTTTTTTGCTTTTGTTTTACTTCAGCATTTTTTTTATTCCCGCTGGGAAAACCTAATTACCAATACTGTTTCTTTCTTCAACTGTACTGGTTCAATGTGTGCAGAATTAGACACGAGAGCCCCATTAATGTTAATGGAAAATTTGCACCTTTGTGTCCTTTCCTGTCAAGCTGCAATTTGTTCTGTCGTTTTGAGTCTTCCTATCCATAAACTCTCTGCTTTACATTTTAGCATTCCAAAACCCAGCTACCTGAAGCTTAGTAGCTTACTTGCCATAGTTAAATTGAATTTGCAGTTGTAGCTTGTCATTAGCTGAACTGCAGGCTTGCACACAGAATTCTGCTATCTTCTTTTGACATAATATGCTACTTACATTAGCAAAATCCCTGCTGTCATACCCCCAGTCATTCTTTCTAATACTGCTTATTGCCCCCCCGCCATTTTTATCTCCTACTCTTTCTTCTGAATGAAGCAAGGTTTGCTCACCAGCAGACTGTATTTACATGAGTAGGATATCAGGTGTGTTCACATTTTCAGCGACCATTTCAAATGAATACAAACAGTTATTAGCTGACCATAAATGATTGCAATTAGTTCTGCACTGTGTTCTGGTTATCAATGCTTTTGCTCACTGCCTGTTAATCGAGTGCAGCGGTCTCTCCACAGCTAGGCTCTTTGGATAACCACTTGTGAGCAGTATTTGCCTGGATTCAACTCAACTTCTCTAATTTAGCAGCCAGTGCTGGAAGAGGTTTAAGATAACCTTCTATTTTACGGATTAGGCACTGATCTAGCACCTGCTGACTTACACCCACTGTGTGGTTTGCTTTACTTGCCAGCAATTTCAAGGCAGTATAAATTTCCAATAATATGATTCTCAAGATATATCTGTGGAAGTTCTCAGTGTTGCTCTCTGACTAGAATTCTTTGGCCTTTGATCAAGTAAAGGTGGACAAAGGAGATCTCTGTACATCACACCTCACGTTTGGGTCTGTGGGTAGAGAATTTGCAGGTTCACTTTGGGTAACAACTGATAAAATATGGATTGAGCAGAATTAAAAGACAAGTAGATAAACAAAACCAACATCTGTATCTAATTACTGTATGAAAGCAAGAAGAGTTTAAAAAAAAATCAAAACCCAAACTGCACAGGAATGGCAGATCTATTGGCAGGATGATGCTTTTCTGTCCCTGTTTGCCCTGCAAAGAGACAGTTTCCTGGCAATTTCAGTCACTGTGGGATTGATGCTGCTTGTCAACATTGCATGGAAAATGCAAACATCACTTTCAGTTAAACTGTATTTTTGTTTGGTTGTATGGGAGACTTACTGCATCATGAAGGATTTAGGGGTATTTTTGGCAGGTTTCCTACAACAGTGTTTTCTTCCCTGCTAACTCCAGAAGTGTCTCTGTAAACTCGAGATTCAATGTGGAGAAGGAAAGCGTGTGATTAAGAGGGATTTCTGCTTTCAATACAGAGGATAATGCAAGACTCTATTCTTTATCACAGAACTCTCACACCCCAAATGTATTCCCCAGGGAATAAAATTTACCAATAATATTCTGTGCAAGCACAGTCTGAGGGGTCAACACAACCCCCCTGGTAAAGCAACCCGAGGCCATAGCTGTGTGATGCTTGAAATAAAAGCTGAAAATAGCTCGTATCTCATAGCAAGGTATGTCCATGTTAAAGGAGAAGGGTAGATGATCACTGTGCAAGGATTTGGGAAGGAAATGTCATCAAGCAACATTCACAGCAAAATACAAAGTAAAAAAAAAAGAAGACTTGTGAGCACTGCTGATGGCAGATGCTGGTAGAGCAGGATGCAAATTGCAATCAACCCTTTACAAAAATAACTGGAACAGACTTTGTCTTCTATTTGAAGAATTATCCTTTCGCATTTGTTGCTGTCTTTTTTTTTTCCTGTCATTCCTAGGATTTTTTTGTAAAATTTATTTTCTTGTCAGTACTTCAGGAATATCCATGCTTTCACAGGTCAATCAATAGGCAAATATACACAAAAATACTCCTTAACTTTCCAAGGAGAAGTGCAAGCAGAGTGATATTCACTATAGAGTGAAAAAACCAAACCCACTTTCTTTCAGCACCAAATACCACTGGCCCTATAAGTAAATTTAGATGCACTGGGCAAGAGTCAACAAATACTCAACAGGAGGACATGAAAAGTATAATGCTTCCAACAGAAAAGGCAGAATTTCAGGCTAATGTCTCATGAATTAAAAAAGAAAACAAACCAAGACATTCTTAACTTTAAATGTTTTAAACTCATGTTTTTATACCTAGAAAAGAAATGTCTGCAGCTTGCTGACTTGCTAATTGCAGCTTTTCTTTCTCCCAAAGTATTAATTCAGAGGATTACCAGGCTAGTTAGACTTCTGATTTCAACTACTTAAAAGATAATGATCTAGTACTAAAGCATCCTCCCAAATCACATTGTCAGTAAACCTTCATCAGGACCCAGGTTGGAGTTTATTTGCAGGGAAACTGTGACTGCTTTAGGACTCTATGAACAAGACTGCAAATAGAGTCTTTCAAGCTTGGTAGAACCCATTGGGTCATAGCCAGCTGCCAATCAAATAGCATCAGTTAATTTGTAATTATGAATGTTCTAGACAAGAAAGAGAAATTTCTTCACAGGCTAAAGAACAAAGTAAGTTTGGGATGGTGTCACATGGCAGTTAAGAAAGGGGCCAGGTTCAGGTGAGCACTTGAGATAGCTCCTGGTAGAAGAGTTGAGGGAATTCAAGGGCTGTTTCCCACTGAACTAGCTGTTACAGGTTCAGCTTTTAGGCAGATGGTGTTGTGTGGAAGAGATATGCTTGCCTCTGCCCAAGTTCCTCCCCATCCCTAGGAGCTGTTCTGCTCTAGCTGTGACCTTATCACATCTGAGTGGTACAAGAACTATTGAGAAGCAAGACATTTCAAATAGATTATCTGCTTGTTAGTGCATTGCTTACTCTAAACCTACTTGTAAATTTTGCATAAAGTTTAGGAAGTAGATTGCTTTTTCTTCCACAGGTTAGAGGAACTGAACTCTGACAAATCCATAATGCTTGGTTTTGACCTTTTCTTTCCAAATGGTTTAAATTAGAAGCTTGAATTGGATTTGTAAAGCGTTCTTAAAAAACAAACAAAACTACCTGCCCAGATCTAAAAAAAATAGGTTGACCCAAATCAGACTTCCTTTGCTGAGAAGTGCAGGTATGTGGCTCAGAAATTACTTGCAGGGTCTGTAAGCAGATAAGACCTCTTCACATTCATAATGCTTTATACAGCACCTTTATATAGCACAGTTTTGGAAGACACAAAATCCTTTTTACAAAAACATCAGTAATGTAAATGAATAGAAACCACTGGCAACTGATGCTAAGTGAAAGCAACTGTCTAACAGGGGGCAGAGGGGGACAACAAAGCAAAGAGAAACTGAAAATCAAATTCCCTCCCGAACTGCTGTCACACTGTGCCCTCCTGCCAGCTCCTCGACTCTCCATGCTACTATAAACTGTACTTGTTTGTATTCTATTTCTTCCTTCTCTCTTGTATTACATTACTTTAGACAGTGGGTCTTTATTGAGTAGGTGCTTTTGTAAGTATCCATGATGTTAAGAGCACAGATTGCATTGGCTTTAAATAGGAACCGTGTGTCCATAAACTTCTTGGGCTTTTAGGGAAACTCCCTACAACATAACTTCTAAATTGGCACAAAAATGTAAGAGTTTTGTATTATCTCGTAGTGAAATGTGCAGTTAGCTTGAAACTTGAGCACGACAGCTGGTTATGAATGCATCAGAAGTAATGACAGGTTTATATTTATCTAAAGCTTTCTACCTGATCTTGGTGTCTTCTGCAATATCTCGGTCTCTCAGGACATTTGGTAGGTAGCTGTAAGGATTACCTTCATGCTCTATTCTGGCAAAAAGCTAAGTGACTTGACTAACAATTTGTGACAACTGGAAATAGGATAAGAGACTCGAAAGATTAAATCCTGCAAACTTTATTTATGTGAGTAACAGCGACTGGTCTGGATCCTAATTTCATGCCTTACTGCCTTAATCACAAAATGAGCCTTTCTCTGGGCAACAAAGCAGCTCCAGAGAGAAAAGAGAGACACAAAGCCCACCTCACAGAAGTCATAACTTGCATACTGACAGCATACTCTCCCTCCAAGGGAGAGGCTTTTAACCTTACTTTCCTAAGCAGCCATTTTGGGACCACAGTCGGCGTTCGCTCAGACAGCTACGCCAGGCTTCCAGCAGAGAATGTTTTATCTTTTGGCTGTTGGTTTTGCTGTCATTGTGCACAGTTTGTTTTCAAATGAAGTTCACAACGTGGAATTAAAATACAGTGTGTTCAGAATGTAGGACAGAATGGTAATTTAAAGGCAAGAAAAGGTCTGGAAAGCCTGTAAGGGATATCAGAGAGGGGAAGTGGTTTCCATGACAACAAATCCACCAAAATCTTTGCATTCATATTGATTCTAGTGATGGATGAGCCAATTCGGGGGCAGGGAAGAAAAAAAAGGAGAAAAATATTTAACCCTGACGAAGACTGCATTTAGCTTGGAAACAAAAAATCACAGAAGCCTTTCTACCTGAAGTCCTTAACCCAGATCCCAGCCACAAGAGACGGGATGCAGAGCAGGGCTGGCCTGCCTTATTCCCTGCAGACTGGCTCTGTTTGTAAGGTGTTTTGTTAATTGTGCTCCCCTGCTGAGCTAGGCAGGGGGAATGGCACTGCACAGAAAGGGACCGAAACTGCCTGAATCAAATTCTAGGGAAGGAGGGGGCTCTGTCTCCTGTGAGTGTGATGGGACTGAGCGCTGTGTGACCCTGAGCAGTGAGGGGTGCAGGAGGGAGCTGGGCAGGGACAAGCTGTTCGTGCTGTGCTGGAGCAGCCTCAGGACACCTCTGCTGGGCTCCCCTGTTCACAGAAGACTTTCCTTCTCTTTCATCTCTGTCTCAGCTGTTTTTGCAGCTCATGCAGGCGGTGAGTGACACGCATCCTCCTGTAGTGATGGGAGCATTGATGTGGCTTTGGTGGTGCTCAGTGATTGTATGTAGTCTGAAGTGCTTTAGGAGCACGGACTGGGCTGTGTTCACAGCTTCACCATTCTCCAGGCACACTGGCATTGGAAATGAGCCCCGTGCAGACTCTCACATACCTCAGTGCTTCTTGAAATATTCACTGCGCATGCTTTTAAAAGAGTGCTGCTGTAGGTCTTCATTGTGTGTATGAAGAGAATGAAACAAAGGAAAATGGACCAAAGGTTTCAGTAAGAAACTTATCGAGGGCAGAAAGAGTGTTTTGTGCTGTATGATCTCACGTGGGTACCAGAGGCACTTCAGCTAGCACGGGCTGCTTGCAGTCACTGACACAAAGCAACCTGAGGTTCACTGCACTGCATGACTACAGTTGCACAGTAAATCTGTAAACAACTTCTAAAATAATCCTTTCATTCTGATCGTTCACCCTTCAACCTTTTACAGGCTCTGCCTGCCCCAAACACTATTGCTCTTTTAGAGAAATGACCACATTATCTTTTTAATGTATTAAATGCTGTTACAACAGGACTGAAACCAGGGGAGCTGTAGGGAAGAATGCCTGGCTTATCATTTCCACCCCACGTGGAAAAGGCAGAAGAGGTTTATTCTGCTGCAGCACTGAAAGCAAAAGCAGGAGAGCAGAAAATAGTGCTGCTCTTGCTCAAGGCACTCAGCAAAAGCCCAGCGCAGATCATGCAGCACTTCAGTGCTGACATCTCTGACATGTCCTAAAGCAACACTTTCCAGAAATCAGTGCCTGGTTCTGATCTTATTCTGCATGCTAACATCCATTTCTAATAATTGCCCTGTAACAAGGTGATATATATATACACAGATTAAGGGAACTAACTTGCAGCTGCTGTGTCAGCAAGAAAAGGCAAAGGAGTAAATACAAATGCAGATGCACAAAGCTACTACTCAGTAAAGCAGTGCAGAACCTGGCATTTTTCCATATTGAATCTCACACAGCTGCCCTCAGCCCACTGATCCAGCCTGTCAAGGTCTCTGTAGAGCCTTGCTGTCCTCAAGCAGGTCAACACTCCCACTCAACTTAGTGTCATCTGCAAGTTTACTGAGGGTACACTTGATCCCCTCATCTAGGTCATCAATAAAGATATTAAACAGGGCTGGCCCTAAAACTGAGCCCTGAGGAACATCACTAGTGACTGGCTGCCCACTGGATTTAGCCCCATTCACCACAACTCTCTGGGCCCAGTCAACCAACCAGTTTTTGACTCAGTGAAGTGTGTACTTGTCCAAGCCACGGGCAGCCATTTTTTTAGAAGAATGCTATGAGGCACAGTATCAAATGCCTTACTAAAATCTAGGTAGATAACGTCTGCAGGCCTTCCCTCATCTACTAAGCAGGTCGCTTTGTCATAGAAGGAGATCAGGTTGGTCAAGCAGGACCTTCCTTTCATAAACCCACAGTGACTGGGCCTGATCCCCTGTTTGTCCTGCAGGTGCAGTGTGATGGTACTCAGGATTATCTGCTCCATCACCTTCCCTGGCACTGAGGTCAGGCTGACAGGCCTGTAGTTCCCCAGATCATCCCTCAACCCTTCTTGTAGGTGTTACATTTGCCAATTTCCAGTCAGCTGGAAATCCTCCAGTTAACCAGGACTTATTGTTACAGTCCATAATTAGACTTTGAAATGCCTTGAAAGTGCAAGTTACAGATAAAAAAATACAGATAGCTTTTAAAACAGGAGGACACCTGTTTTCTACTCTGTTCCTAGAGAGTGCTTAGAGCTGGGGTAGGAAAGAAAGACCCAGGGCAACCATGTCACACAGGAGGCACCACCTCCCTTACCTAGCTGGGCAGCTCTTGCCTCTAGCCTCGGTAGTAGCATCTTGGCCCTATCAAGCTAACTGTCAAACCTGTCCTGTTCCCTCTGTTCTCCACCCCACTTCAGGCACAGCTCTTTAGGGGTAGAAAAAACACTGTACACTGTTGAGGATCAATGGATGGAAACATTACTACTCTGTGAAAAGTGTTAATTTTCCATTTATGTATTTTGAAGGTCACATTGGCATGCAGTCTCACCACTTACACAGTAAATGAAGCTTTAGTTGAATCTATAAAGAAACCAACCATCAGGTCTCTGATTTTAAATTCATATAAGCTTTATTCCTAAGGTGGACTTGGATAAATTTGCGATTTAAATGAAAATGTGTTTTATTTAACTTTTAGGTCCAACTGAAACCCAGTGAAACAGCTGAACATAGCATTACATAAACAGCTAGCATGACATCTATCTTCATAGTACAGCATCAGTTCACCAGCATTGAGATTTAAGCACAGAACATGGTTTAAGTGGCCGTTTGCAATATTCTTCCTGTCTTCCTGCAGTATCCTTCCAGATCTCTAGACAGGCTCCGTAGATTAATTAACAGATTTTCACATCATGTCCTGCTATAATAATGGAAAGAAAACAAAGCAGGTAGATGAGACTTGTTGAATATCCCAGGGACAAGTCAGCGTCAGTGCCCTGCTTGTATCGTTTGGTTCATTTTTAGGTGGAAAAATTTTCCCCTTTGAAGAGAGAGAGAGAGGTGGACAAGCAATTCAGATCCTAGGTACAAGAGAAGAATTCAATGTCTGGACATCCAGTGTCTAAGTAAGTTGTGGATAGGCTTTTTACTGTCTCTACGCATACAGAGATGGTCACCTTTAAGTAACAATTTCTCAGAAAGTTTCTGATCAAACACAGCAGGGAGCTCATCTGCTGCAACTTGACACGATTTCCTTGAAGTCAGTGGATTTATCTAGGGGAGAATCTAAATCACGGTAGTTAGCACTGCTTTGATATTCACAAATTATGCTCTTGAAATGGATATAAAAATCAGTTATCCCTCGTGAGAATAAACAAGGGCTCTCAAGACTCAGCAGGCTTTATGCAGTGTGTCAGAGTGGTTTCAAGCACACTGTTGAACTAGCAATGAATGGAGTCCATGTCATTCTTCATAGGAGCTCTAGAAAAAAATTACAGTAGGGGTTTGCTTCGGAGATAACTGGGGCAGGCTGTTTAGTAGATTGTTCTGCACCAGCATAGTAACCTGATAATGCAGTTGACTCTAGAAAATCATCGCTGTACTAATTCCCACTTCCCAGAATTAATATTTTGTAGCATGCCTTACATCTTACAGCAATCCTGGAAACTGAGGAATCCTCGAACTTCCCTGGGAGACAGGTGAACAAGTCACAAATCTCCATTTCACACTCTGGCAGCTGGGTCACCACCACACTGACTGGTTTGTGGGGGCCTCTCAGGTGACTGATGGCAGAAGCCCTGCAGGACTGAGAGCAGCTGCTGACCACTGGCCCCACATGCAACACACCACGATTCCTCACTCTGCAGGAGCTGTATTCCTCACTTCTCTGGGCTCCACAGTGGGAACAAGTCTTCCATTAGTACCCGAGCATACTGTCCCTATCATCCCAATTTTATTTATTCTTTACTAAAACATTTTTCTGCAGAAACAGTTCATTCTGTTCATTTATTTTTCTACAAATTAGACATGTTATAGGAAGCCTTAATAGTCAATGTGGGAAAGGTTTGGCTCTAGGGGATTCTCTGTCCTCATAAAGACAATACAGCTGTGTCCTTCACCAGCTGCTGTGTGGGAACCAGCATCTGAGGGAGAGGAGTCACAGGGGGGAAGGTAAAATAAGAAAAAAATATAAACAGAATAATTTGAGACAGACTTAAAGTACTGAATAAAAGATATCAGAATCATAAGCTGGAAGTCTGACACCCTTCACTAGTCCTGGAATTAAGCAAGGGACGCATGTAAATGCACATGACATGTGCAGGACAATCAGGGGATCAGCCCTGGCCAACATGGGTTTATGAAAGGAAGGTCCTGTTTGACCACCCTGATCTTGTTCTATGGCAGTGACCCGCTCAGTAGACCAGGGGAAGGCTGTGGCTGTGGTCTATCTGGACTTCAGTAAAGCATCTGACACTGTCACCCACAGCATTCTCCTAAGGAAAGGCTGCCCATGGCTTGGGTGGGTGTGCTCTTCCCTGGGTGAAAAACTGGCTGAAAAACTGGATGAGAGTTGTGGTGAATGGGGCTAAATCCAGTTGGTGGCCGGTCACTGGTGGTGTTCCCCAGGGCTTGGGGTTGGGGCCAGTTCTGTTTAGTATCTTTATTGATGACCTAGATGAGGGGATCGAGTGCACCCTCAGTCAGTTTGCAGATGACACTAAGTTGGCTGGAAGTGTCGATCTGTTTGAGGGCAGGAAGGCTCTGCAGGGAGATCTGGACAGGCTGGATCCATGGGCAGAGGCCAGCGGGATGAGGTTCAGTAAGGCCAAGTGCTGGGTCCTGCACTTGGGTCACAACAACCCCAGGCACCGATCCAGGCTCGGGGCAGAGTGGCTGGAGCTGCTCAGCAGAAAGGGACCTGGGGGTGCTGGGTGACAGCAGCTGGGNAAAGCCATCGAGGGGCTGGGGGTGTCCAGAGAAGGGCAACAGAGCTGGGGAAGGGCCTGGAGCACAGGGCTGACGGGGAACGGCTGAGGGAGCTGGGGGTGTTCAGTCTGGAGGAGGCTCAGGGGGGACCTCATGGCTCTCTCCAGCTCCCTGAGAGGAGGTTGGGGTGAGGGGGGGGTTGGTCTCTTCTGCCGTGCCCACAGTGAAAGGATGAGAGGGAACGGCCTGAAATTGCAGCAGGGGAGATTCAGGTTGGACATCAGGAACAATTTTTTCGCTATGGGGGTGATTGGGTGTTGGAATGGGCTGCCCAGGGAGGTGGTGGAGTCACCATCCCTGGAGGTGTTCAAGAGGCGTCTGGATGTGGTGCTGGTTGATGTGGGTTGGTGGGGATGGAGGGAGGGGTTGGACTGGATGATCTTGGAGGTCTCTTCCAACCTTGATGCTTCTATGATTCTATTCTATAAATTGCTGTCCCTTTTTAAGAGTAATCATGTCTGAGAGAGGAGGTCCAGTCTCAGGCTCTTAGATGTGTGCTTTTATCTTTCCTTGGCAAATCAGTGAATATATTCTCCTCAGTAACTGTTGCAGGAACACTAAGGAGAGCCTGGCAGTGACACACACCTTCAAAAATTTCCAAATATGATGAAAACATGTATGCAAAATGCTTAAATGAAGGTAAAGCTATGTCAAAAACATGCCATTCAGAGTTTCATTCTTATATCTATCTATATAATGCTGACTGGTCACATGATACTAATGTCAAAATCTTAGATATTACTAAATTGCATGCCAAAAGCTAAAATAATTGACCCTGAAGAGCTTTGTGGGTTTATGATTTAATGTAGATACAATGCTCCTAACAGACACATTTGAGCTCATATTTAATAATTTTTACATTTCTGTATGAAATATGACAATATAAAAAACAACCCATTTGGCACTCTCCACAGTAAATCCAAAATGTAAATACAGTACCAAGTCCAACCTAATTAAAGCAAATCAGGTTTTAAACCACTTTTTGTTTTTAACCTAAGCGCTAGTGGATTTTGGAGTTTTGCTGGTGGATAACACTAAATGGATTTTAGCCCACTACACTTACTGTTTATTGTTTCAATATAGAAACATCTGGCTAAGCCAGACATGAGGGAGATCTGCTCTGTGCATACCAGTGTCCCCTCTGCATGTGTGCATGTTAAATACAGTGTACTGGGATTTTTTTCCAACTAGTCGGCCCTGATGCCAGTCTATAGCTTAGGGAATGCTACCAGTGCTACGAAAACAATAGGAGGAAGAAGTCTGAGCATATTGCATTGACAAAAGGAAAGTAATGCACATAAGAAATAAAATCTTTGATATATAAAACAGTATTTAAAAGTTTGAAACCTACAGAAACAAAGCCCTGGATATTAGTAGTGATAAGAAGAGGCTGTCAGATAACAATACTTTGAATCACTCTATTTATAAATTCTTTGCATTACCTTCAAAAAGTAGGGTTTTTTGTGGTTTGGTTTGGTTTTCTTCACGTTCCCATTGCTATATTCCACAGTTATTCAGCAGTCGATGTGTTGACTGTATTTTATGACATCCATGAAGCCATTTGGAGCAAAGTGCATATGTCAATATACATGTGATATACATGTTGATTGGATCAGCATGGAGGATAATGGAATTATGAGAAGAGTAACCAGGATTTCTGTTATTTTAAAGTATATCTAAATTGCTTATGGTAAAGGAAAAGTGAATAGTATGTCATGAAATTTCAGGGAGTGCTGAAATCAAAATATGTTAATAACATCAGGGCTGATGGCTTTCAGGAAATGGCTGTTAAGCAGTGAGCTTTGCAGCTTTCTGCAGTAATAATGTCAAAAACCCGCAAGCAGTGAGCACCCTGTGAGGGGATGTAATTGCTACCTTCTGTGGTCCCTGAGGTTTTGATATCAGTTGAGCAGTCATGTGTGTGCCTCAGCCTATTGCCAGGGACTTGAAATTACAGACTCAGAAATGTGCAGCACTTTGAGTAAATCCACACCCAAACCCCGGAAGACTATTTGAGTGTAAAGACATTCCAGATGGGAATTTAAATGCTAAATTTCACGTCAGATTATTTAGCAGGTTAGTTTATCCCTCATTTGTTTGCCATCTGTCATTATTTCAGAAGAAATGCTTGTAACTCATCACCCTACAAAACCAGAAAAGATTGCTACCTCCAACCAAGATGTTCACTGTAAGATGCAATTTCAGAATAATTACAAATTATAATGACACAAAATTTTGCTTTGCAGTTCTTATTTTAGTTAGCAAAGTCAGGACCACTACTCCAGCCTTGACTTTTTTTGTTTTGTTAGGGTTTGTTTGTTTCTGCACACACAACTGATTAGATGTGAGAGTGGGTACATCTGCCTGGCAGATCTGTGTTGTGAATAGATCCGTGCCAGTAGGCACAAAGATGGACCGAGACTACAATATATTTGCTCCGTTGGCAAAGAGAGTGTTTTCGAGTGCATTTCTGGTTTCATTTCTGTCACTACTAGTTTGGAAGTGAAATTCTGTACATAAAACCTTAGCGTGTTTGAAAAAAGGGCAGCTATTTATCTGCCAAAGGATAATGAGCTGCTCTTTGCTCACCTGAATTTCATTCAGGAGGGACAATATGGTGACTTTTCCAAACATAAAAAGAATGGCAAAGCCCAAAAACCGACATAAAATAAATGCGATGAAACATAATATTTCCTATTTCCTATATAATAGTTCCTATTTATAGGTATTCCTCTAGTAACAAAAATGAAATATGGCAAACCTCAAAAGTTATTACCTATTTGGAAATTTAGTTAAATAAAATAAGCATTCTTTTACTCTGTGTGTTTCCCTGTGGAACAGGAAGAACACAGTTTCTTACAGGCTGAGGTCAGTGTGTCTTTTTGCATCTTTCATTCCACCAGTAGAAAGTGGGAATCCTGTTGCATTGAATTATGTTTTTGTCATTGGTCAGAAGATTCTAGTAAATCTATAGGACCAGAGTGACTATTAAGACAATCTCACATGTGATTTTAGATTTCATGAGTTGATTCTTGTTATTTCCTGGTCTGCTAGATTAAAAAAAAATTTTTCTCAAATAGGCCATGGCCAAACTGCCAACATGACTGTTGCTATCACATGGTAACACTTGCATGAAAATATTCCGCTGCAATTCGGGGGTGATTTTTTTGCAGTCACCTGTGTCTGTTCACAGTGAGCAAATATCAAAGCTACCAGCAGTAATATTTGATAGCAGTAGAGGAGAGGATAAATTTACCATAAAATGAAGCTGCATCTAGAAAGAAGTGAGAGATTTTGGAAGTACACATGCTTTAGTAAAGCCTTTGACATCAAGGAGACCTTAGGTTCCCTAGTTGCCACCCTACATC